>APFE031254177.1:69616-97095 GCA_000404065.3 Pinus taeda | reverse complement strand
CTGTGGTTTCAGAAAAAAGTTCGACGTCACCTCCTACAGCTATTGTCTCAGTAATTTACATTGTTCATCCCAGTACTCCGACTCAGATTCAGAGTTAAACATTGCATGGGGACATGCAATATCTTCAGTTGGGGGGGATGTTAGGACCCAAAATTGACCAATTTTGACCTTATATTTCCATCATAATATTATCCTTTTTAGTCATAAGTTATAAGCTTTGATCACACAATGACTTGATCACCCCAAGGTATGGAGTAACTTCCCGCATATCTATATGTTTAATTGTTCACTGTATATTCGTAAGTACCTTTGTATTTATCTTGGGAAAGCTGACTAAATTGCTAAGAATATCAGCAATTCTGAACTTTACTGTACTCGAATTTTTGACGGATGAATAGAAGAGCGTTCTGAGTATTTAAGCTATTCTTTGTGTTCTGGGGAATCTTGTGAGAGGGACTTGGCCCACCTTCCTCACAAGATTCACCCATTTACTTTGCTGTCAAGTGTGTAAGTGTGTGATAGTTTCTTTTTGCAGATACTCTGTTTGGACTTTGTAGCATTACCTCTTGCAATTCTGTTTTGCTAGCACTCTGTTTTATTAAGTTATTTGAAGTTATGAAAGCATGTTTCACTGGTGAATCTGAGTGCAGTGTGTGTTAGCAATTTGATTCCAGGGGCAGGTGCTGAACGTCCTCACCTGGAGGATAGGGTCCTGATCCTCTGCCAACAGAGCATCCATTTCCTTGTTTCTTAGATCTGTAAATTTTAATCAATTCCTTTTATTTCTATCAGCACTGTGATAACCTAGTACAGGAACTAAGTATACTATAGCTTTCGATGCTTTTAGAATTTAAGTACAAACAGTACGCAGTGGCCTTTGGAATAAAAAGACTTTCCCAGGTTGACAATTAATGTGGTACTTGATTGTTTAATTAATAAACAATTCAACTAGCCAACAATGCCATGGGGAGATTACCACCATCGTTCCCACCTTCAAGATAACAATGAAGATTATTCAAGCGACCTTAATCATCCTTCAGTTTTTAATTTTCTATCAAATACTATAAATATAGTGGATTCTGAGTGAAATCTGTCCAATATTGAAGAAACTATCGCAATTAATATCTCGACCAAACCTAATGTTGTAGAGAATAATCATATTGGCAAATCTTGTTGTCCATCAGAACTAGAAATTTACTGCACTCTCTTTCACGAATTCAGAGATGTCTTTGCATGGTCATATGAAGAAATGCCAGGCATTGACTCAAGAATTGTTGAACATGAAATCAAGATGTATCTAGATGTCAAACCAGTACGTCAACGACTTCTACCTTTTCACCCAAAGAAAGTTGTTGCCATTAAGGCAGAAGTTCAAAAATTTTTGCATGCTGGTTTCATTTACCCTGTTCCTCTCAATCATTGGGTATCGAATATTGTTCTTGTGATGAAAAAACAAGCACCAATTAGAGTGTGAGTCAATTATAGGGATGTAAATCAAGCGTGTCCAAAGGACAACTACCCTACACCCTTCATCGACCAGATAATTGATGAATGTGATGGATGCGAAATCTTTTCATTCATGGATGGATTTTCCGGATACAATCAAATCAATATCCGCCCATAGGACCAGTCGAAGACTGCATTTATATGTTTGTGGGGCACATTCGCATATCGTAAGCTACCTTTCAGTTTTAAAAATGTAGGGACAACTTTTCAGAGGGAAATGAACTACGCCTTCCATGACATCAAACACATTGTTCAACCATATTTCAACGATCTACTAGCTCATTCGCGAAAGCAGACTAATCATCCGTAGCATTTGAGAGTCATATTTCTATGTTGCCGACACTACAAGATACGACTCAATCCCCACAAGTGTGTGTTTTGTGTTGGTTCTGGTCGATTACCTGGTTTTGTAGCTTCTAAGGAGGGAATTCAACTCAACCCATTCAAGTTTCAGGCAATCCTTGACATGCCTCCACCTTCAAATTTAATTCAGATTCAGACACTCAAAGGGAAAGCTAACCTTCTAAGGAGGTTCATTTCACATTATGCTGAACTTGCTAAAGGTTATACACGTCTTTTGAGAAAAGGAGTACCCTTCCACTGGGATCAGGTTATGCAAGCTTCCTTTGATGCTTTAAAAGGTTCCCTGATAAAAGCATCATTAATGTACGCTCCTAACTATCAAAAAGACTTTAACTTGTATCTCACCACTGCAGATACAACCATCTTCATGGTTTTAGTGCAAGAAGATAATGGAATTGAACATCCTATATTGTTAGCATTATGTTTCTGGTATGGCTACATGTTACAGATGTTGTACTTGATGGCAACACCCATGGAAAGGCTCTCAATATGTTGAAAATTAAGAAGTACGCAGGAGAATAGTTCAGAAGATGCGTACCCGCAGGTACATTGTGAAGGGGACCGCGGCCAGACACGCAGGATTCAGCCTTCAGGAGGTGCGTTTACCCCTAGTGCACCTCACTTCAAAGGCCAGAGAAAAAGCACACGTGGGGTTTCTTATGTTTAATCTTTGGTATTTAGCTGACGGTATTTGTGTTATTATGGTTTTGGCTCGTGGTAGTGATCCATGATTTTAGGAGGAGCTTGCCTATATAAAGCAAAGAATTTCCCTTGGCTAAGCATCTTTTGCAAATTGAATATCTTAAGATATGATATATTGGGTTATTGTTTCAAAAGCTTGATCTATATGAAAGTGAAGTGGAAAGCGAATCGGTGAAGGGTGATCTCTCGAGCGCATGATCCGATCTGTAGATCTGACAGTCTGGGTTATTCTTGAAGTCTTGAAATTATCTATACCCGCAGGCACGCAAGTGCAGTGAAAGAAAAGCGCGGAGACACGCAGGCGCAGAAACGCTGCAGGTGCGGAGGTACGCAGCGCCACAGAAGGCACAGCTACGGAGGTACGCGATGCCACAGAAGGCGCAGCTGCAGAGGTGCGCGACACCACAGAAGGCGCAACTGTGGAGGTACGCGGCGCCACAGAAGGCGCAACTGCGGAGGTACGCGGCGCCACAGAAGGCACAGCTACGGAGGTATGCGGCGCCACAGAAGCCGCAGCTGCGGAGGTGCGCGACGCCACAGAAGGCACAGTTGCGGAGGTGCGCGGTGCCACAGAAGGCGCAACTGCAAAGGTGCGCGACGCCACGGAAGGCCCAGCTACGGAGGTGCGCGGCACCACAGAAGGCGTAGCTGTGCAGGTGCGCGACGCCACAGAAGGCGCAGCTGTGGAGGTGTGCGACGCCATAGAAGGCACAGTGCATGGGTGCACAACGCAACAGTGGTTCAGGTGCGTACGCACAGTAAAAGTATGTGGCGTGATAGTATTTCTGAGTGCGTGACTACAGTTTCAGTACGCGGCGCAATAGTGCATCTGGGTGCGTACTGTACGTAGCGCGGTAGAAGAAGCAGTGCGTGGGCATGCGGCACAACAGAAGGAACTCTGCGGGTATACATAGGGAAGCAGAAGGTGAAGTGCGTAGTGACGCAGGCCAGAGAAAAGAAAATTGCGTATCTGTCTCATGAATTTCTATTGACTGAATTTTTCTGTTGATCAGGTGTTCTGGGTTTGGTTCTGTTTTGTTGATCTGGTTACTACTGTTGACTGTGAAATCTTGATGATCATTTGATGTTTATGAAAAGTGGTCCTTGTAAGAAAAGAAGTAGGGGGTTGTAGCTCCCTTCCAGGAGAGACTGGAAAACGAGAGAGAGTTGTAGCTCTCTGCAGGTTGCAGCCTGCGTACTAGCAAAGGACTGTACCAGTACAAGACCTTTGTAAAAGGAGTTTCTAATTTGAAAGAAGATAGAGACATATTGCAGCAGGTGGTTTTCACCCACATTGGGTTTCCACCTTACATCTTGTGTTTTTTGATGTGACTATCTGTTTTCTTTGTTCATGCTCATTATTTTATGGTACTAACATGCAAAACTAATTCAAAGAACAAATAAGGAAGATTTATAAAAAGAAGTAGATAATACTGATTCACCCCCCCTCTCAGTATTATTTCCAACAGCAAAGACTCAAGAGGAAATGAGAATCCATGCTAAGATATCCATCACTTGGTTTGAATTTGTTTCTGCACTTAAAAGATAGTTTTATCCTTTAGCCTATATGCAAAAATCCATTATGATTTGGTAGAATTTTAGAAGGCTTAAAGACGAAATAGTCCAAGATTATACACAGGAGTTTACGAAAAGGGCTTTGTTGTTAGGAGTGAATTTGAATTCCCAAGATACACTGCTGAAATATATTGGGGGTTTACATACTATTCTTATGTTCAAGCCAAACAATTTAGATGAGGTATGTGTGCAAACCATGCACCTTGAATCTAGAGGAAAGAACATTCAGGAAGACGGTAGTAAGAGGAAGCCATTCAAGGGTAAGGAGAAAGAAAAGGGTGGAAAAGGGAAGGGAAAGAAGAATTCAAGTGTGAAGAAAGAAGGGGATAAATTCACATGCAAACATTGTTCCAAAGAGGGGCATGATGAAGCCCACTGATCGAAATTGCATCCTGAATTAAGGACTAAGAAACAAAACAATAAGGGAAAACAAAAGATGACCACTACCACACAACATAACCTTGGTTTAGATTCTAGTGATGAGACCAATATTTTAGCCATGGTTACAAAAGGAAAAGAAATTATTGCAAGCACTAGTTCATCACATAGTGAAAATAACACTCCAAATGAAGAGTCAAGAATAGAGTTGTTTCATGTTAGAGTGATTTCAAATCATACAAAGATTGATGCATTATTTGATAGCGGGTCACAATCAAACTTGATTTCATAAGACTTGGTTAAAAAGCTAAACCTTGAAACTGTACCTCATCATAAGCCATATCCATTTGGTTGGATAGTTAACAATGCAAATTTACAAGTTACAAGGAAGTGTTTATTCAAGTTCGCCATTACTGAAAAGTTCATTGATGAAGTTGAGTTAGATGTAGTTCCACTTGACATATCATGAATCATTTTGGGTATTCCTTATTCGTATGATATAAAAGTAGTATTTTATCGCCATGAAAACAAATACATATCGCTCAATAATGTGGTGGAGTACATAGTGAGAGCCCATCGCAAAAAGCTGAACATTTCTTTGGTTAATGCAGGGCAGATGAAGAGACTAGTAAATGCAAGTAAAAAATGTTGCTTCTCAGGATCAAGAAAAAGAATGATATTGATTATTAATCTTTTGAAGGTTCTGATGATAAATTGAAATCTTATTTGTTTGATGTGGTAAGGAAGCATGGCAAGATGTTTCAGGAACTAAAGGGGTTACCTCCCAAGAGGGGAATTCAGAATGAGATTCAGTTGCAACAAGATGTTCCACTTCCGAACATTGGCATGTATCCATGTCTATTCTGGAGAGCTTGGAAATCAAAAAGAAAATTCAAGAATTGTTGAGAAAAGGTATCATACGCCCATCTACTTTGCCATGTGGTTCACCCATTGTCTTGGTGCCAAATAAGGATGGAACTTGGCACATGTGTGTGGATTTCCATGCACTGAAAAAGATCATTGCAAAGAATTGTTATTCACTATAAAGAATTGATGATTTTATTGATCATTTTAGGTATGCAAAGTATTTCACTAAGTTATATTTACGAAGTGGTTATCATCAAGTTAGGATAGCTTAAGAAGACATTTGGAAAACTGCATTTAAAACTAAACAAGGATTGTTTGAGTGGCTTATTATGCCTTTCGGTCTTACAAATGCTTCAACTACTTTCATGAGGGCAATGAATGATGTGTTGAGACCATTTATAGATGACTTTGTTATTGTCTATTTAGATTATATTCTTATATTCAGCAAGTCAAGATGAACATGTCATGCATGCAAACAAAGTACTTGATGTCTTGAGAAAAGAACAGTTGTTTTTAAAGATGTCGAAGTGTGAATTTGGCAAGACTTGTTTGGTGTATTTGGGACACATTATTGGAGAAGGTGAGTTGAGGATATACCCCTCTAAGGTTTAGGTCATTTTAAATTGGGCCAAGCCCAATACAGTTATAGAGGTAAGAATATTTTTAGGGGCAGCACAATATTGGAGAAATTTTATTACTAATTTTTCTTCCATTGTAGCTCCATTACATGCATTAACAAGTGTCAAAAAAGTCTTCCATTGGGGAGATTTACAATATAAAGCATTTGATGCTTTAAAGCAAAAGATAAGTTCAGCACCGTATTGGCACTTCCAGATCTTAGAGAGCCATTCGAGACTCAAATGGATGCAAGCAATTATGCCATGGGAGCAGCTATATTGCAACATGGTAATCTTGTTTCATTTCATTCTAAAATATTTAATGGAGTTGTAACTAATTATCCCACGTATGAAAAAGAAATTTATGCATTGGTACAAAGTGTTAAGAAATGGAAGCACTATTTGATGGGGAAGGAGACCATCATCCATACTGACCATCAACCATTGTGGTATTTACAGTCGCGGTCAAAGTTGCAGCAGTCATGGAATTTCAGATGGATGGGTTTTCTACAACAATTTCATTTGGTTATCAGGTATAAAAAGGGAATCTACAATAAGGTAGTTGATATGCTTTCAAGGCCTATTATAAATTCATATGTTATACTTAAGCATAATTATGTTTTACATTAAATTTACATAGAACAATATGCAAATGATAGTGAATTTCAAGAAGTATATGCAAGTTTGAGTCAAGGAAATCAAATTGAAGAGTTGGATTATCATGTACATAAAAGTTTGTTGTATCACTTGGGAAAGTTGTGTATTCCAAAGGGAGAAAGAAACAATATCATAAGGGAGGAACACACTTCATTGATTGCTGGACACTTTGGTGTAGGCAAGACAATTGTGAATCTTCAAAGATATTGTTATTGGCCATGCATGTTAGATAATGTTTCTCGTTTCATTAAAGGATGTTGTTTATGTGCTACAAGTAAGCCTAGAAATAGGAAACTTGGTTTATACACTCCACTTCTAGTACCTTCACGTCCATGGGAGAGTATCTCAATGGATTTTGGAGGAGGTCTTTCATTGTTAAGGAAACGTCATAATTACTTGTATGTAGTTGTAGACAGGTTCAGCAAGATGTGCATACTAACACCATGTAAATAGAAAATTACAGCTGAACAAACAACTTGTCTTTTCTTCAAAAACATATGGGTTCATTTTGGTCTTCCTACTTCTATTGTAAATGATCGAGATTCTCGATCTGTTGGGAAATTTTGGTCAAATTTGTGGGACATGGTGGACACAAAGTTAAAGAAGAGCACAACCTTTCATCCACAAATAGATGGACAAACCGAGGTGGTCAATAGAACAATTATTCATCTTCTTAGAGGATATTGCAGCAAACATCCCAAGTTGTGGGATGAACAATTGCATTACATACAGCATGCATACAACAAGGCAAAGTTCTTCCACAAACACATCACCAATTGAGGCATGTTATGGGTACTTGCCAAGATCACCATTGGACTTCATATTTGAGAGAGATGTCACCATCGAAGGTCACAGTGACATCGATAAGGCAAATAATTTCATAGAGAAAATTCAGTTGATACATCATACAATGTAGGAACAGCTTCAGAAAAGTCAAAGCCACTACAGGGAAAGGCATGACAAACACCAGGTTGATCATAAATTTCAAGTTCGTGACGAAGTTTGTGTATATATTAGTAAAGGGAGACTTCAAGGGGAAGGTAAAAAGCTTAAACCAATTTGTTATGGTCCTTTTAAAATTATGGAAAAGATTGGTAACAATGCATTTAAGCTTGATTTGCCTCCTTATATGCAAATATACTCTGTTGTTAATGTTCAGAATTTGAAATTGTTTGAGCCTCCTTTGATTGATGATAAAGGAGAGCATGTTCAGCTGCCATCAATAGATTATTTCTTGCCAGAATATCTAGATGAGCTTTAGGAGGATCTCATACTTGACAAAAGAACCATAACCTCAAAGAGAGGGGATGTCGAATACCTTAGAGTGGGACTCAAGGGACAAAAGCCTTCTCAATCCAAATCGTTGCAAACCGAGAAGGTGAGGGAGTTGTACCCTCACCTGCTGAACAACTGATAATATATTTTGAGGTCCAAAAGGCTTCTAGTGGGGAGGAACGATCAGGTGCTTAGTATTTATCTCAAAAATAAAATTTCTCATATTGGCTTGAAACCTAAATGATCACGTTCGCCATGGAAAAATTATCCTAATGCAACTCATTTCATCGAAAACGGAGTTCGTATGAGAAATTTATTGTGTTCTTATTGCTTTGCTAAACAGAGAAAATTTTCAAAAAAAAATGCCCAATCACTGCACTGTCAGTAGCTCATACTTTTGACATGGTAGGTTACTAGGAATGGTCAATGATTGGTCAATAATGAATCAGGATCAGACAAGTGTCACCATATGGTTGGGTTTTACTGTGGTGATTTGGCGCGTTCTTATTGGTTTGATTTTAGACCAATGGAAGAATGCCACGTGGCAAGCCTGGAGGCTACCATGTGGCACCTCCCAAGGTTTGGATTGGTGTCTAACTATGGAGAAAATTTTCTTGGCAATGGTTGGGGTCAAACCCATGACCTACCCCACGCAAACCATACGCCTTACCAACAATGCTATCGGGTAGTTCTTACCCATAGATTTTGTGACATATATTTGTGTTGTATTAGTTTGAAGGTTGGCGGTTAGGGGAGGGCCAGCCCGCAGGCTAGCCCTCCTCCCATGTGAATGAAATACCACCAATTGCCATGGTCACAATAAATCTGGGGGCTCCAACCAAATAGCTCTGCAAACCATTTCATGTGAATGCAAGTGGGGTGACATCAAACGGTTATCCAATGGCTCCGGCAACCACAACTCCAATGGTTAGCATGTGAATGACAGAACATAATGTCTAATGGTTAGCCAGCTCTAATGGTTCCAATGGACCATAAGCACAACACTTAATGTGACTTAACCATTCCATGTGAACAGTCCACCATTGTCGTCGAAAGGTCACGGTTATGCTTAGCGCTAATCTCGTATTAAATTTAATTAAGCAAAATTTTATATTAATTAACTATAGTTAAATTGGCGGTAAATTTGGCGGTGACCCCAAAATCAGGCCTGCCACCAAATTTAGTGGGACTAACTGGAGCTTTTCTAGATTTAGAGGAGAAAATGTACGAAAATACTGACTAAGCCCTAGAGAAGTCAATTTTCGACCAAATTGAGCTCAGAAAGAGGTGTTCTTGGCTAATTTGGAAATTTTGAACATATTGGTATAGGTATCGGGAGCCATAGAGCTTTGTAAAAAAAAAAATTCCACATTGAGCTAATACAGAGGCCCAAGCCATGGAAGCTAGACCACGGAGATGTAGCCCAGGAGGGGTGAACGCCTTCATCAAAACACTGTGTTAATGTGTCTCTTTGATGGTTTTTTGTACTCTGAATATTTGTTGTTCAGTATTTGTTTTGAAGTTATTTTCCTCATGAATGTCACTTTAATCTTAAGGAAATTTAACTGATTGTATGCACAAACAACTAAGGAGACCTCAACACAAGAATAAAATAACAAGCACATGTTTATAAATCTGTAATTATTATTAGCACAACAAAACTAATCGTACAAAAATAGATCAGTCCAAATGCAGATGTGTTAGTTCCTTTGAGGGGAACATTCCTATGCTCAATGCAAGGTGAGGAAACTAGTCAATGACACTCAATGGAATGTTCTTTCCATGGGAAAAAGGTGTCAAGTTGTAGAGGCTAAGTGATTGCAAGGTTGATTTTGTAAAAAGACATGGTCAAAAAGTGGCTTATAAATGAGTCCAAGTGAAGTTATCTTAAGGCCAAAAGGTAAAAATATTCAACATGCAATGCAGCAATACAACTTAACATGTGGGAGCCTCTAGGGTATAAAGCTAGAAGACAACGAAGAAGAAGGATAATGAAGCTTCATCGCAAAAATTCATGGCGGGACTAAAGAGGACTCTTGAACCTACTTCATCTTTGCAGCATGGGCATCATATGTCAACGAGGATCTAACTAGGAAGCCAATGTAAAGGAAGGCTCTACCATCATGTCATGATTTTATAAGTCAACAAGTGAAAAAGGTTTTAACAATCATAACACAATGGGGTCAACCCTAAGGCAACATATCATAGTATGGAGGCTAGAATGCATAATGCAATGAAAAAGTGATCTTCCTTAACCTATATGTCAGTGATGAAAAAATGATACTTTTCATGACGGGTCAGCAGTCATGGAATCGAGGTAGTAGAAAAAATATCAAAGTCTTCAATTTAACCTGAAAGACAACTTATCCCAACACTCAAAGCCAAAAGGTCACAAATTTTATAAAATTATTAAAAATAAAACACAAACTTTGTAAAAGTGGGTTTTGATTTTTTTTTTTCAAAATACAAGTTATAAATAGACCTTTTGGCTCAACAAACCTCATTTTTGTTTTGAACAATTGAGAAAAGGAGCTCTGGTGCAAAGACCAACAACCACAATCCACCCTATTTCTCAGCCTGAATAGTTACCGAACGTCCAACTATTCTTCAAATTCAATCTTTCAATGAGATGTACATTTCAAGCATTTTTTCAAGAATTTTATTGTAGGGATCTTGCTTTTACATTTTTACTCTGCGTGTACGTGGGTTGGTCATATTGAAGTCAAGTATGAGTAAGCCCTATACACGACTATGTATGAAGTGAACCCACGTGTGTGCAGTGAAAATTTTCAAATTATCAATTTTAGGGGATAAAAATTCTTGAATTTCAAGATGATTATCACATGGAAGGAAAGAGATCATAGTGCAATAGAAAATGAATTAATGAATGACCCATTGTCACTGGATGCATTGAGAGGGTGTGGATTATTGATGTTTTTCAAAATTCCTAATATGAAAACCAACACAAGGTTGTTGGAGATGTTTGTGAATTACTGGGATCCAGAAGAGGATGCTTTAACGATTGATCAAATGCCCTTTCAAATTGAAGTAGAAGATATCTACTTCATCACTGGACTTTCCCATATAGGGGAAGTCAGTTAACTTGCAAGGGAAAGCCTGAGGAAGACTCAACGTACATTATTATATTCACATATATTGCCCTGGGAATAATGAGAAGGTAGGGACATAGATCCCAATAAAGAATGTGGAGAGTCTACCCCTCAGAATTCTCCTTTTTACCATTGTGAGGGTAGCAGGTTTAGCTTCATTGCACTAAGCATCGCGTGTTACAATGAGCCTAGTAGTCAATTGCCTCACCATAGTATTTGATTGGTGTACAAACCTCCTAATCAATCTGAAGAAGCAACTCACTTCTATCAAAAAGAGTAGTACCAAACATTTTGTGTATGATGTCAACATTTGCACTTTTTTCTTTGAGAGGCTACCAGGGATTGGGATCCACGTATAGGTAGATGGGTTGATTTAATGAAGAGACTAGAGGGTGGGAAGGTCCCTAGAACAACTTTTGATGACTAGTTTTTCCTTTGATGGGAACAACAAGTCATTGTCATCGAGGACTACCCCTGTGCAAGCATGGACTTCAAAGCAGATCTGGATCTAGTTCTTCCACCAGATGTTGCATGGGGTGCCATAGGTAAAAATATTTTTAAGTTTCTAAGTTATTTGATTTTTTGGATTTCAAAAATTATGAATTGAAATTATTTTTTATGAGACAAAAAATTCTTACAAAACTGTTTGATCATGATACAGATGTGGGACTAGTAAGACCTGAGGGTCTGCCTAGGCATAGGCGTCATGGAAGAGATGCAAAGAGTGCCGCAACTAAGAATGAGAGACTCCTCCGTACCGTATAGAGAAACTTGGAGAGGTTGACACACCATGTACCTATGGTAGCGATAGAGGATCTACTAGAGGCTATGCAGAGACGTATGGTAGGAGTATCATGATATTGGGTGTGGCTCTTCCAACGAGTGGCTACTACCATCATCTTCTTTCGAGATGCACATCTCGGGATGGACCCATAGATATAGATTAGATATGTCCATATTTTGATAGGCATGATTGGGCTTAAGCCCTAATTTTCTAGGACATTTTGTCCTGATTTTGTATAACATTTTGAACATAAAACTTCTATCTATATACAAAAGGTTTCTTGATGTGATGATCATATATGTAGCTTATGTTTGATTACTTTTATTTTTAATGTGATGAATGATTAATATGCCAATCTAATGCTTGATTAGCTATGGAATCAATAAATGAGTTATATGATCATGGAATATGAATAAATGTGATAAAATTAAATGATCTTTGTAATAAACACACTCTCAGAAATTGGTGATATAAATAAGGATCTCTCACGTGATAGATGTTGTTTAATTGAGAAACCACCAGTTGTGAATCCAGTTATACTACTAACGAATCAATACCAAGAGATATTGCTTCAAATAGTAAGTTAACCACAACAGTATATTCGATAACATTATTTGAAGCAGGGTTTATACATAGGCCTCTTGAAACCAACAATTGACCAGATGGATAGTAAATCACCCAAGCTGCGAAAGTCAAATTTCGTGTATGTCAACTAGCACCATCAACAAATCCTAGATATACCAAATCATCGATCGATACCTGCCAAAGCATATCAAAAATATTGATATCACTATGAAACCTCTAGATAGATATGCACAAATATATACAATATCTACAACCAATCAAATGTTGGGCAGAGACCTAGGCATAATAATTTTTAAGACAGAGCCCATTTTTAGGCTACGACAGCTTGTTTCTGTCAAAATCAGCCAATTCGTAAGCTCCTTTTTTAAGACCTTTTTAATGATAAAAGGATCGTACCACATGGATTTAAACTTACCTTCCCTAGAAGCATCTTTGTCTCGGTCATAGACTAGGACAAGGTCACCTTCAGATAAAACCCTAGGATGCACAACCTTATCATATTAGACTTTCACTCTCTTTTTATGAGCTCCATTAATTCTGGCAGCATCTCAACGTTTCTTGTCAACATGTTCCAAATAAACGAGGCATTCTTCAAGACTAGAAGTGTCTGGAAGAATTTCTACAACTAATTTAAGAGAAGGAATTTCACATTCCACAGGGAAGATCGATTCCAAACCATAAACTAGTTGAAAAGGAGTGAAACCCGTAGCGATCTTAACCAACATCCGATATGCCCAAAGCACGGGATATAATATGATATGCCATTTCGATCAAGCCTTATTAATTTTCCTTTGCAAGATAAATTTTAGGTATTTATTCACGGCTTCCACCTAAACATTGGCTTGAGGATAATAAGGAGACGAATGGTTCTGCTAGAAAACCAACTTGAGAGCAAATTTATCCATCATCGTAATCTAGAAATGACTACCATGGTCAGTGACAGTCTCCTTTGGAATACCGAAATGAGAAATGACTTGGTTGAAAAGAAATAGGGTCGATGTTTCACGATCATTCACAACAGTGGGCATAGCTTCGGCCCACTTAGTAAAGTAGTCCACTGCTACAATAATATACTTATGACCCTTTACTAAAGGAAGATTACAAGTTGTAAAATCAATGATCCACTTTGTCAATGGATCGATAGTAATAACAGGAAAGAGTGGAGCTGGATGAGCATGCATTTTCCAAGTATAAACCTGACAACGATGGCATTCTTTTACCGCTTCAATACAATATTTGAAAATTCAAGGCCAAAAATACTATACACGCAATATTTTTGGGTTGTAGCAAGCCTAGATAGATGACCACCACAAGCTCCACTATGGCAATCATTCAGCATTGACTCAGCTTCTTCTAAGGTTAGGCAAAGTCTAAGGATTGAATCAACCTCGTGACAATATTAAACTGTCTCCAATAATAACATAGCTTTCGGATAAGTGATGCAATTTTCTTTGCTCATCCTTTGAAAGAGAGAGGGGAAACTTTGAAGTCTGAAGATATATTATAATATCTCAATACCAAGGATCTTGTGAAGAAATAAGAAAGATATGCTCATCAGGGAATGATTCCTCATAAACTATTTCTTCTTCACAAGGAAACTCTGAGACTATTTCCTCAAATACTAACAATTTCTTATATTTTGATGACAAAAAATTGAGATTGAGTTCTTGCAAAATAACAATCCATCTGTTATATTTTCCCCAATCACTCGCCTACTAAGAAAAAACTAAAATGGATTGGAAACCGCCAAGACAAAAGTTTTTCTAAGCAAAATATATTGTCTAAGTCATTGGACAACATGAAAAGTTTCCAAAGCTAATTTATCTATAGGAGAATATAATAGTTCATGACCTACCAAGCCTAAGCTCAAATAACAAATCACGTGCTCATGGAAAGCATTGTCTTCCTGAACTAGAACCATACCGATAGTTGATTCTACCGCAATGAGATATAAGAGGAAATCCCTTCTATAATTGGATGGACTCAGTAATAGAGAAGAGGTCAATGCTTTTTTCAAAGAATCAAATGAGAGTTGATCAAAATCGTCTGATAGAAATGGAAATCCTTTCTTCAACATTCACATAAATCCTTTTGTAATCTCAGCATAATTGATGATACATCTCCTCAAGAAAATTTCTTTTCCTTGGAAACTTTGAAGCTAACAGATGATAGACGAGGGAGGCAACTGAAGTATTACCTCAACCTTGAAAGGATCTACACGAATCCCTTCAGTAGATACAATAGATCCCATTAATTGACCGGATGTGACAGCAAAAACAAATTTATTCAGATTGAACCAGATATTATAAAAACAACATCGCTCAAAAACCAATCGAAGATGATGTGGATGATCAATTCTCTTTCAAGAGCGAGCATCTAGGTCATCCAAATAAGTTTCGATGATATTTTTGATATCATGGAAATCGTAGGACATGTCCCACTGAAAAGTAGCTCCAACATTTTTAAGAAAAAAAGGCATCTTTTTGTATGCAAAACTACCTTACAGGAAAATAAAAGTTGTCCTATGCTAATCTTCAGGATGGATAGAAATCTGATTGTAACCCGAGAAGCCATCCATCAAGGATAAAATCTCATTTCCTGCACATTCATCAATAATCTGATCAATAAATGGTGTGGGAAAATTATCTTTAGGACAAGCCATATTTAAATCCCTAAATTTTATGCATACACGGATCATTCCTTGTTTTTTATCAATTGGGACTGGACTCGAGGCCCACTCAGTCAACGGAAATGGATATATGAAGCCCACCTTGAGTAGCTTCTCAACCTTGGCTTTGATAGTTGTCTCTTTCCTAGGGTTTACCGGCCGAAGCTTTTTCCGTATATGCTTCACATTCACATAAGTCTTGATCTCATGCTGGACTATTGATGGATCAATTTCAGACATTTCCTCATAAGACCAAGCAAACACATCACGAAATTATTTAAAAATATTAGTATAGATTTGAATTTCTTCAGGGGAGCATTCAACTCTAATGAAAACATTCTCTATTATATTGGGATTCCTGGAGATGTTCACGGGAATAGTTTCTGAAATAATAGACATGTTGCCTTCGACAAAAACCTGTGCTAGAGCCAAAGGGTTTAAGACTGTGTGAGCATCGCCAGTCGATGAAGGACTAGACAAACTTGATTCTACTTCACACAAGTCTGGGAGAAAATATGACCAATGATACAAATCATCCCATGGTCTATCTATACCCATCATTGCTTCTAGGATTGCTTCCTTAGATGGTAACATAGTACAAAGGTAGTCCATAGAAGAATTAGAGTCAAGAGTCCAAGACGGAGCCACATCTACATCCAATTCCTCTAGTGAAAGATGAGTAGGATCAGAATTTGCAGTGTTAATAATAAATTAATAAGTAATTTCAACTGCAGACATAGGATATGCCATTCCACCCACTTGCCCTGCTTCTAATGTGGTGGTAGAAGAGGGGTGGTGGTAGAAGAGGGTACGAGCCAACGCTCCAAAAAATAATGAGTTTTGAAGAACCCTCTTCGAGAGGGGATCTTGGACAATGAAATGTAGTTTATTCAAGCAATAGGAGAAGGAAGATCAAAACTACCCTTCAATGAGGTATACATTCCAAATCTTAAATTCTCAACAGATTACTTGGGATTATTCACCAAGAGAACAGAGGAATCATAGGATGCATTTGATTATTTCGGATAATACTCCATCTGATCAACTGTAACAATTCTCCCTTCATGGGGAAAGCATAAGATGCGAAATAATGATGATACAATGGCATCCTTTTCATAAATCCAATTTCATCCCAATATAAAATTATAATCCAAATTCGCATCGACTATTTCCACTTCTATATTGACCACCTTGCCCCCAACACAGATGGGAAAAGCTAGAATAATTCCATGTGGCCTATGAGAATGACCATCAAATGCAGTCAAGAGAGTAGGTGAAGGAATAGCTTGAGGAGATCTAATAGCTTTCCAACATGCAATAGACATGACACATGTGGAAGCTCCCTCATCAACTACAATTCACAAGATATTGATCTTTCGATATGTAGATTTAATTTGGAAATCCATGCGATGAGGTAGTATATTATTAATATTTGACATGTAAAATGTAACAATAAGAGAGTTTTTCGGATCTATGGCCCCAACCGCAGTGAGAAGCAGACACCTTTATGATGGAAACAACTGGAGTACCTCTAACTCAGACATCGTACAAGGGTTGTGGGCTAGATCTTCAACAATGGAGTAGCTTTGGGCAACCCTAGCATTAGGGTTAGTCGTCAAACATTTTGCAGAGCCTTTTGATTGCGTGCCTCTCAATATGGAGTGGATATGGAACATCGAGAGTAGCCTTAGCCTGAGAGGATTTTATTTCACCATAATCATGTGATATTGTTGCAACATCGACATGAGTACTCATAAATATACATTTGATGTATTTTCCACTTCCTAGTTTCCCCCTATGGGGTTTCTAGTACTAGGATTCACACCAGCAAACATTTGTTACCCTTGGGGAAAAGATTTAGTTAGAACTATCGGGGAGCTAGAACAACCCTACTGAACTAACAAGCGCTGATCGTCTTGAATCTTCAGGGAAAGATGAGTTAAATGGTCTCCATTGCACAATTTTCAAGGAAACTTAGCTTTCTTTTTAGACTCCTTTTTACCCTCCACAGTATTATTACTGGGTTTGTTCAGATTATCCTTCCTGTCCTTATCTTTCTTCTTACCTCATCCCTTTTTCTTCCCGTAGGATTGTTGATTTTCTTTAGGGTTAGAAGATTGGACAACTTTAATAGCTGAAGGTTGAGAAGGCATAGACACTGACAACGATGCCTGAATTAAGAAGCATTTTGTAAAGACAACTGTTGTAATTAACCTAGCAGGTTAACCATGCTATTATCAATCAATCTGAAAATCTTGACAGAATTGCAACCTAGATTTGGTTTAGATAAATCGATCTTGGATCGAGGAGCATCAAGAAAAATCTTCTCAAGAATCCCAAACTGCGAATATAGAAGTTATAATTGTTAGGCTCTATACATAGCCTATTCTTTGGTGAATACTCTAGAGAATGATACATACTTAGAAATTTATAGGTGTTGTTAGTGTTTAAATCTACCTCAAGCTGAGAAAGGTAGGATCTAGGATAACATCAAACCATGCTTAACCTGGTAGCTAGCCCCACCAGGTCGAGAGAGGGGTCTCTCCTTGTCAATCTCAGCAAAATATGATCAATGAGGGTTGATATGACTAATATGAAGACTAATTTTAGGCTAGGTATGTGTTCAGAAGAGTTTGATTGAATTTTATGATGTTTTGTTGGCTCAAATGTGAAAGGTAGTCTTGGGTATGGGGAATGAGGCTTATTTTTGCAGAGATCTCTATGGGGTGAAGTAGGAAAATGGTTTGGTACTTCAAATTGAGTGAGATGGAGAGATTTTAGACTGGTGAGGAGGGTAAGAGGGCATGAAAATCTCAGGGATCCTCTTCAAACGGCTGAAAACATAAATAACTAAACAAAACCCTAGGTAGAGCACTGCAAATCAATGAATTCTACCTTTATCCTTGTTTCATTTAGTTAAGATGAACAGAGAAAGATAATGGCATACATAAAACACATGTGAACTTGCAACTACAGAAGGAAACACAATACCAAATCAAGTTTCCACAAGAATCTCATAAAGTGTTGCAAATCCTGGTCTATTCCTTTCCCAAACTGCTGAAATGAGTATACAATAAAGCTCCAAAATTTCCCAAAAGTCCAACCTTTGCTAATGACTGAAAAATTACAAGATATAGGCAACCAAAAGCTCATCCTAGCCTCTAGGGGTCGAGCTCATAATTTTAGGAGCTTTTCCAACAAACTCTAAACTGAGAACTAAAAAGTAGGCAGTGGAACAGATTGCCTCTAAAAGCTAGGGAACTGATTCATTCAATTGCAAACTACCTTTTCATGGATGAATCTACCTCTATGAGTGAAAATTTAGCATAATTACATCAAAATCCATCAAGTCACATTAAATTACATCATTAGTTTGACAATTAGAAGGAGAAAAGTCAAACTGTCAAGAAACTAGGCGAAAAACAGAGTTTTTTGGCCGAAATGAGTAAAATTCCTCCAATGCGCTGCACTGATTTCCCTATGCATAGTGCCTTTTTGCAGCTGCTTTTGGAGGCCTTCCCATCACCACATTTGCTCCAAGTTGGCTTTTTGGAAATTTCTACCTATCTACTTTCTAGAACAAGTGGAATTTCTGAATTTGGCCTCCAGTTTCCCATCCAAAACTGAGTTCTCCCAACACTGCTTCTTGTGTGTCCAAAAAGGGGTAGAAAGGTCATTTTTGAGGTGTTTTTGACTTTTTGGAAGTTCAAAACTTGTCAAAATTTCTTGGCCATTTGTGGGCATGCATATTTTTTCATGCAAAATCCAAAAATTCTGAGTTTTCCTCAAAAGGAGGTCCCCATCAAAAGCGCGCGCCAGGTGGCGCGGCGCATCAGACAGAAAAACCTGTTTTTTATGCCAAAATTTTCAAAATTGCAAAAAGTGTCACAAATTTCTTGAAATTTGTGCTGAGTTTCCTTCATTAAGTGTTGTGTTGGACCAAAGAAGCCTCAACCAAGATTTGGAATCTATCTTGCTCTTTTCGCTTCCTCGATGCTTTCTTCAACTTGGCCTTCAAAACCCTGATTCTTGCTTTGCACATCTTGTTTCTCGCCAAGTAGTGGTATGCCACGTTCCTCAACATATTTTTCTCTTTGTTGGCTTTCTCCAGAATATTTTCCAAGTGCATTTTTGTCACCTTGAGCCAAGATTCACGATCAGCTTGAATTTCCCTTTCAAGTGTTGTCAATTTCATTTTCCACCTCTTGGCAGCTTGCCAGTTTTTCTTTATGTTTTTGAGCTCCATGGATGAGTGGGACTGATGAGGGGAGGATTTGATTCTAGCTATATGTTTTTGGGGAATGAAAGGGTTTAGGAAATAAAATTTATGGATTAGGGATATTTGATTAGGGTTTGGGATAGTGGAATTAAGGATTTAGGGTTGGTAGTTTAGGGAATGGATTGATGAAAATGTAATGAGAGGGAGGGAATGAAAAATGTGAGGAAGTGAGAAATGGCTGGGAGTGAAATTGGAAGAAAAACATACAATTTGCAAACCCTATGCAACTTTTCTTGGCCAGAAATGCAAATAGGTAGGGTTTTGATTTTTTTCTCATTAAATCACCATAAACACCAAGGTAAACTCATTCACTGGCCATGGAGAAATGTTCACTTACTTGAATCAATGAGGATTGAGAAAATTTGGTAGTTTGGTGGAAGTTATGGGTGAAATTAGGCTTTGTGGCCCTATGCACCGTGCCACAAACCCAGTGCACCGTGCCATCTCAATGCATCATGCCCATTCAAGATTTACACTACAGAGCGTTGCCCAATGCGTCGCGCCCTTTCAATGCACTGCGCTCCAAACCCAATGCATTGTGCTTTTTGCAGGAGACTTTTGGAGGCCTTCCCGATGTCCAAATTGGGAAAGGGGTAGCTCATTGGAAAGCTTACTGAGTCTAATTTCCAGCCCAACTAGAAAGTTTCAATTTGGAGTTCACTTGCCCTGTCAAAACTCACATCTCCTAATACTAGTCAAAATGTGCAAAATGAGGCTACCTAAAGGCAGAGTGTTGTTGCAGTCAACTTTGTAAGGTCTTTCTCAAACCCAAATTGAGCGCATTATAGCTCATTGGAAAGATCTTTGTGTCTAATTATCATTTGACTCATCAAGCAAGTCATTTGGCCAACCAAGCTAGGAGAAATCTTGATTTTCCCAATGTCACTTCAGAGGCGCATCAATTCTCTTGATGCAACTGTATTTTTGACATTTCTCTAAAACCATGACACCTGTGTAAAAATTGAAGGAATTTTTTCTTCCTTGGCCTATTTTGGACAAACAAATCTCTCAGTTTTCCAAAATTCATCTTTTATTTCTCATAAACATCATTGGAGTGAAACCTATCCCGATGTGTGGAACAAGGGATTTGTTGAAATGAAATGAAATGAAGGGGATAAGGGGCTTCTAAATTCTTGAGAAACATTTGGGAAGTAGGTATGGATATTAGGAAGTAGGGGAAAGTGGAATTTCAAATATTTAGTGAGAGGAAGGGGTCCAAAAGGGAAAAACACAGGCCTAACCTAGAAAATTGTCAAGTTGTAGCAAGAAACTAGGGTTTGTGGGAAAATGAGGAATTTGGGGGATCGCAGTGATTGGAAGTGTTTAATAAGGTACATTAAGGATAGGGGAAGGTGTAAGAAAATCAGGATACAATGTTTTCTGATGATTTGACCATCCAAGAGAAATTACCTTCAAAACCCTAGGAGAGGAAAATGAACCTTACCTAGGCACAACTAAAGCATGAACAAGGTGTAAAATGACCCGTTGGAACCTGACATGATGATGACAACCTTCTGAATGATGGTACACTGAGATGAATGGAGACATGGACCGACATTTGGACAACTTTGAAAGGAGTGAAAACAAACCCTAGACCTAATACCTAGTGACCAAATTTTGCTTGAAGACTCACTGAAATGACAAAATTCGACCTTGACACCTTAAAATCACTTTGCAAGAGCATGTTTGATCACTGGAGGAAGGCTGCAAAGACTGAAACTAACAGGTGTAAAGATTTTAAAAACCATTCGAGAAGGAATTCATTAGGAATATAGGCTTTGATGAGCCTCTTCCTTCTCCACTATTCCTAAATATAATCATAAATGTGAGTTGACATATCTTGTTGGAAACTAGCCAATAACTCAGTTCCAACATCATATTGAATGAGAACTAAAAATGGTTCAAAAGCATAGTAGCCAATTCACCAAATGAAGCAAAGGTACCCCATTAAGCTCTCTATACCATTTAGCAGCATTTCCAGCTATGGTGCATTGAAACAATCTTGAAACAATCTCAACCTCATTGAATTTTCAATTAGGGAGTTAGATGAACACCATAAATGGAATGTTGCTATATGGTTAGTCGGATCCTCTCTGGACTTTCCTTCGAATTTTGGAATATCCAATGGAATTTTGGTAGGAACCGGAGGCCACGCCAGATTATATTAGATGGGATCATTTGCCAATTTTGAGAGATCTAACAAATTTACGGTTGCCAAGAATGGTAAGTGATGAGGAGCTTGAGAATTCCACCGACTATGAGATGGATTCCCAATAGTATAAAAAGAATATCCTGGATTTGCAGAGGCACCAAGTGGCTAAGGATTGCTCATAGAAGAAATTGAACAGTAAGGAAAACATTGTGGTCTAGAGAAATTCATAGTTGGACCAACTCCTATCGAAAAGTTACCATAACCAAGAATATTCCCCCAAGCGAAGTATTAAAAGGAGAGGAGAGCCCTTGGTAAGGGATCCATGCATTAGCGAAGGGAGAAAAATCCTGGAAGGTACTTACATAGAAGTAAGGCATGTTCCCTATTGACCAAAAGAAAACTGATTCTCAATCCCTAAACCACTAGACGCAGGGTTAGTCCACCCTTGAAAAGGATTATAACTTTGACCTTAAGCGGAAAAAGGAAGAGATCCTAAAGGAGGATTAGAATGAGGTATATGACCACCTCCAAAAGGAAAACCCTGAAAAGAAGTTGAACCACTAGCCACAGAAGTCATAGTTGTGGAAACATCAGATGGGATGGATAGAGGAACTGAGGGACATGCAATAAAAGGCATCCCAAATGGGAAGGAACCAATGTGGGAAGAAAAATATTGGGTGCCCCCACTTGAAGATGGAATGGAAGTAGAGACAAATATTGTAGTACTAGGAGTGATAGTTTATATACCAATAGTACCTCCTCCTTGAATTGAAAGGGGAGTATGCTCACTAGTAGCACTCATAGCCAGATTCATGCTCCCAACATATAATAGAACGTCTAGATAATTAGGAGGAACATGTGAAGAAGGAGTCACAAGTGACTCAAGAATATCTTCAACCTCAACTTCGTCTTCTGACTGAAAGAGTGCCCTAGAAAGTACAGGTGTATCCCTATCCAAATCATGACTTGCACTAGGTCTACCCTGTGAAACTATAGCCTGATGTGGAGGATCAATCTCCAATGCATTTGCTGGGACTGATTGAAAATCACTAGCAAAATTTCTCCTACACCTTCTAGAATAAGGCTCAGCACTTATAGGTGAGAGCCCACGAAGCCCCCTGGACTGACGAACTGGTCAATTAGCCATTTTTAATTATTATGAGGACTTCTAAAGACTCAAAAAATTATAAAGCTATGGCAATCTAGGAGCAAAGAGAACTCACTAAAATATCCCTAAAGATACAATCAATCAATTTACTTTCAGGTATTTCCGCTCTGGGTGATTGGGACTAGACACAAAAATACAAAAAGTGATATAAAGGACCTTCCAAAGATAGTTTTGGATAATGACGTACCAAGCCTACTAGTGAAGGTAACAGAAACAGTTACGCTGACCTCCAATCAAAAGCCTTTTTCGATGCAAGTACCCAAGCTTCACAAGGGCACCCTCCAGAAGTACTAATGAGAATGATACAACGTCTGCCTACGGTAAAATAGGTATTCCTCCTTGGAGTCACCTGTGTGGTCCCTAGGAAAGGAAATTAAGGTCACTAGTTCATATCAGCAGCCAGGTAGAACAATCTTTGTTCAGGATCCAACAAGTCAAAGAGGGGTTATGTCTCTTTCCTACCTTCACTCGCCCTCATGCTTAACTCCCAGAAGGCAAGAGCTTTCCCAATCAACTTAACAACACTGTATTTCACTCTTTTAATAAACTTCTATGTTTAAATTTAGAGTGGCCTTGGAGAGCCAACTCTCCACTTTCCTATTCCAAGGCCCTAATATGACCTAGACTAGCTGATGTTCCTATGAAAAATTAAAAACTTCTAGTTCAATTAAAATTAAGCGCTTAATTTTAATGACTTTTCTTAGGTTAGGGGTAACATAGAAGTGAAACTTTATGATGTTATGGATGCAAAATAAATCAATAGAAAACCTGGCTACATGCACATGAAACTTTTTCAATGAAAATATATTTCTACAAGGTTCTACAAACAAACTATGAAAGAAAAAATTTCCATTTCTTTTTCAAAACACATGCTCACACACTCAAAATATACAAAAAGACTAAAAATTCTTACAGTTCAAATATCTTAATGCAAACCAAATGATTAATGCAAAATTCAAAAGAATACTCTAAAAACAAGCAAATGTGTTTCTCAAAATGATGAAGAGGGCAAACTTGACAAAAGGAAGAACAAATTCAAACACAAACTCTTCCCAAAATAAAGTGAATTCAAGCTAATGAAAAGAATTCACACTTGCTCAAAATGATAATAAGACCAAAAACAAAAACAAAAATGTTTTTATCTTTTTCTTTTTAAGGACAGAGAGAGTTTTCAAGCAAAAAAAAACTACTAAAGATTTCAAGGTCAAATTCAAGCATGAAGAAACTCACATTTCACAAGCCACAGAAATCATATGCATGATAAGGCTTACAGCGAAAATAGGCTACACACACAAATAAAATGATCTGAACAGCAGCATACAAACTCCTACAAACAAGAAATAATTCAAGAAGACCAAGAAAACTTTTCAAGATTGCAAAAAAAAACTTTCTCAAAAACCAAGTAAAAAATAATAACACCAACTTTCAGGAAAGCAAGGCAAAGCAATGCAAAGGCCGGCTTATAAATGATTTGAGACCAATTCTTTGCTCAAAAGGCTCAAAACATCCAAGAACTTCACTAACAAGCCTTGAACCCAAAAATAGAAACCAACACCTTACCAAAAAGAAAAACTAGGTTCACTAGGTATTTTCAAAAAGAGAGATAGGAAACTGAAAATATTCCAAAAGTAGGACTTCCCAAGACAATCAATATCTAAACAGAAGCAAAAAACATCAAGCAAAACCCTTTACTAGACTCAACATTTGAAAATTTTAAATAAAGCTAGGCATAAGCGACTGTGCAGTGACAACCCCACGTGTATACGCGACGGTTCTCAAGGAAACACATGTATATTGTGTGTTTCTTCGGACAAAAGCACATGTATACATGACTCTATAAAATAAAACTTGCGTATATAAAATTCAGTAAGGAAAAATAAAAAATTTAGGTCTGATCCAAAATATCATACTTTTTGCCCACGTTGTAGACAAGTCAAAGATACTGGAAAGACGAGAAACCAAACAAGAAGGCCCAGATCAAGAAAGAAAAAACCCAAGCTAGGAAATACTAGAAGTATTCCCCAGTGATGCTGCCAATTCTATTATGGGAATAATACACCCTAGGGTATGGCTTGAGCACCCCAAGAGAGCAGAGAGCATACACCAATAAGAAGCAAACAATAAAGAAACCTTAATACTTAAACTATTAAAGTAGGAAGAAGAAGTATTACCCTAAGGTCCTATGTTTGAAGTCGTTCTTGTAGGGTCCAAACCCTCTGCTTTCTCTAATGCTTCAAAACTTGCAACTCATCCAAGAAAAGCACATATACTAGCATTAGTTAAAAGCATGTTCTTGATATATATGTTAGATCATATAAGTATAAAACATGAAATCATACATAAGTTAGATTAAAACATGAATTAAATCATTAAGATCATAACATCAAGAACAAGGCAGAGATTCTTTATTGATGACTGCAAAAGAATGTGGAAGAATACAAATTGATTCATCCACAGCTCTAAGTGAAACCTTCCTCCATATCTTGCCTGCCCAAGCCTCAACAATCCTCTTTCAAACACATACGCATGGATGCCATATAAAGGAGAGGGACATCACAACAAGGAAACTGTTGGGTTGTGTTATATTCTTTCCACATAGTTAACAGGGGGTTTGAGGGGTACCCGTAACTCCACTTCATGGGGTCCGAGGCAGCGCCCCAAAAAATTTTGGTTTTGGACCCTATTTTAGGTTGGGCGGACCCACCTATGGTTTTGTGCATGATTTTCGCACATGTGTTTTGGACGCGATGGTTTTTGGTCCATGGTTTTGGACGCAATGGTTTTCGGTCCATGGTATTGGATGCTTCGGCATGTATAAATATGTATTGTAACATTGAAAGGAACATAATCAAAAATCAAGCTGGTAGTCCCGGTTTTGGGATCCAGTGGGAAATCTCGGTGTATACGTGTTTTATGTGTTATGCTCTCGCATTTTTATTTTTCCTGTGATTTAGAATTTGTATGCAGGTAATTTCTGTACAGGGTTAAAACCTACATTTGGTATCAGAGTTGTTTTGACTTCAAGGGGACGCCTTTGTTGCTGAGGGGTTTCGCTCGGGCCTATGGTAGACCCTGTTCAATGGGAGATCTTCGAGATTGATTCTGGTGGTGAAAGAAGATGGTGAGCAGCAGAAAGATAGAGATGGAGAAGTTCAATGGTCAGAGTTTTGAGTTGTGGAAACTCAAGATGGAGGATCTATTGGTGGATAAAGATCAGCGGATCACGGTAGATCCGGGTACTAAACCAACGAGAGTGACCGATGAAGAATGGAAGAAGCTGGATCGGAAGGCAAAGAGCACAATACAATTGTGTGTCTCAGATTCAGTATTACTGAATTATCAGGGGAAGCTATGGTGAAGGCTCTGTGGGACAAGTTAGGGACTTTGTACCAATCTAAGTCTCAGGTGAATAAACTATTCCTGCAGAAAACGTTGTATAACCTGAGGATGAAAGATGGAGACTCGGTGACAGAGCATCTGAATGCGTTTAATACTGTGGTAAGTCAATTATCATATATTGATATTAAAATTTCAGATGAAGATAAGTGCATCAGTTTATTGTGTTCTCTACCAGATTCGTGGGATAGTCTGGTTATTGCAATAGGTAGCAATGCAACTACTTTGCAGTTGATGAAATAGTCTCAGTCTTGCTGACGGAGGAGATGAGACGGAAAAATATGGACAACTAGAATGGTGATGCCTTGTCTATACGAGGACGGTCCCAGAACATAAACAAAAATAAGTCATCGAGTGGGAGATCTAAATCTAGAGGGAGATCTAAATCTCCAGGAAAACCTATAAAGGTGGTGTGCTGGAAATGCGGAAAGGAAGGGCACTTCAAAAGGGAGTGTAATTCTAAAGCTCCTGATAAAGGAAAAGGATTTGATGATGCTCCTTCTGCAGAGGCGAAAACCACCTCAAATGAAGGTAGGAATGTGTACTTGGCTTCTTCAAGTACACATGTAGATCATGAGGCATGGTTGATTGACTCAGGTGCATCCTTCACTTCACTCCCCATAGAGAGTGGTTCTGCGAGTATGAGAAATATGATGGTGGTGATGTCTTCTTAGGAGATGATAGGAAGGCTAGAATCATTGGTCGTGGAAAAGTAAAGTTGAAGTTGCAAGGTGGAAGGGGTTAGAACCCTTCCAGGTGTTCTGCATATTCCTGTGTTGGCCAGAAATCTGATTTCTGTAAGCAAGTTGGATGATGCAGGTGTAAAGACAGTGTTTGAGAAGGATAACTGCAAGATGGTTCGAGGAGCACTGGTATTGATGCAGGGAGTTCGGATCGGAACTCTGTACAAGCTGCAAGGTAGCACTGTTGTTGACGGGTGCAATAGTTCTATGGTTCCTGAAAATGGAGCAGAAAAAAAATCTAGTGGTCTCTGGAGAGAAGACCATGTTGTGGCATCAAAGGATTGGACATATTGGAGAGAAGGGCTTTCGAATACTTCATGGTAAAGGTATGGTATAAGGTATGAGTAAGAGCTCTCTGGATTTTGACTTCTGTGAAAATTGTGTATATGGGAAGCAGATCGGGTGAGTTTCCTCTCTGGTGGTAAGAGGACGAAACAAATATTAGAGCTTGTGCACAGTGATGTGTTTGGACCTGTGAAAGTTCCATCACTGGGTAAGTCTGTGTACTATGTATCATTTATAGATGACTTCTCAAGGAATACATGGATATATTTCCTTAACAAGAAATCTGAAGTCTTTGACAGGTTTAAAGAATTTAAGGCTCTGGTGGAAAATCAGACAGAGAAGAAGATAAAGGTGCTGAGGACAGATAAT
>APFE031254177.1:44565-63038 GCA_000404065.3 Pinus taeda | reverse complement strand
GCGTACTCCTTATTTTCTTCAATATTTGAGAGTTGTTCATCAATGTTTGCTATTGACCTGTTGTACAGTGATCCATCACCTGTATGGGTTGCCATCAAGGACAACACTTTAGCTATAATGCCAACAGGCCTACCACATTCCACCTGACCATAGATTGGTTGAGCCAAACCTTTCTTCAGCCAATAACCTCCATTCCATAGTTGAAGCATGAATGTGGGACTCAAACCAAAAGAACGAACCAAGGAATCCCGAGGCTAAACCACCTCACCCTCATCAATAGAAACCAGGCTTTACCATAATCCACGCTGGATCACTAAGCCAAAATAATAAACATGTAATCACAGTCTTTACCATGATCTCCACCATATCACTAGGCCAAAACAAGCAAGGATGCCACAATGTTTCTCCACCTACACCGTGAGGAATTTTCCTATCTTCTAGTCTCTCATCCTTTACCGTAATCCACAAGTCTGATCCAAGGATCACTAGGCCCTAAACCGAGACTCCACCCTCTAAGATTTACCATATATCCTACCATTAACTGATCGAGGATTCCTAGGCCCATCGAGGCATACAATACCTGGCTTTACTACAACCCACAGTCTGGTTCAGGGGTCACTAAGCTAGTGGCTTTACTGCAATCCGTAGTCAGATTCAAGGATCACTAGGATATGTGTTCTTTGTTTCAAATATCCACCTCACTCATCTTCGAATCCATCTGGAAATCCATCTCAACCAAAACATGAGAACCCCATCACACCATGTCTATCCAGAAATGGAAAGGTTAGGCTGAAAACACTCTCACACTTGGAAAAACCAATGCCATAACAAGAAAGAACCACATTAAATACCATGCATGCCAAATCTAGCAAGGAAAACACACATGCAAATCAATACCTGCAAATAATTTTGTTGTAGCTGCTTGATCCTAATCTTTCTTGCTTTCTCCTTCCTTCCTCTTGTCTTCTTTTCCTTTCTTGATCTAATGCCAAAGTGCTCCAAAAAAACTCTAAGTGTTAAAGAGTGAGAGAGTGAGAGAGAGAGAGAGAGAGAGAATAATGATAGAACTCCAAAACTGAAATCATAGAAGGTCACACTGACCATTCATGAGCAAAAAACCTTGCCAATTGATCCTTAGAAGCCTTTTTATCAATGAGGCCTCTATTTTATTCATTTTCCATTATTTTCCTTCAATTTCCTCCTCACATGCAACCTGTGACTTTTCACCTTCCTTTTCTCCTAATTTCCATTATTTTCATAAATAAATGTCAAATAATGTCATTTTGCCTTTCCAAAGCCTTTGTCATTGCTTTTGTCAATTTCCTTTAGCCATAATAATCAAAATGACACCCACTAGGATGTTTTACCCAACATTTAGCTTGGAATACATGTCCCATGACCATGGTCTTATATTTTTATATTTACATGGATTTTTAACTAGGGTTGTTACAATTTGTATGTATGTCTGACCACCACGTCGCCTGGTTCACCTATCGCCCAACTCACATGAATAGCTTGATACTTCATTCTAATATATTTCAACATGGCATGTAAATCTCAGTACGTACAAGATAAAACATTAATGTTATACTTATTTTAATTATTTAAATTGATCAAGATAAAGCGATCCCATATTAGACATTATGAGTAAAAAAAACCATCAATGGTAGAATTGAATGCTATGCAATGGTTATTTGGCATTTGTTGGAAATTGAACAACACATTTTCATATAGGATGTAGCATTGGATATTTGATGGTAAAAGAACAAACGTCATATATGCGATGACATGAGGGATTATAAGTAATCTTTGGATAATCAAGGGGATATGACAATACGTGGAATATTTAATGGTTAAAGAACCCCCATTGAATATTCAATGGGTGTCAAGATTTTAGAAAAATAAAAAATACATTTAAATTTCGATACTTTTTCCAATTTTATTCGTTCTGTCAGATTTTGACAGCGGAATTTCCACATAAATGTAGTAGTGGGTCCAAGCACATTGATATCAAGTACCATCACTTGCAGGATTATGTGCAGAGGAGAATTATGATACTACATTACATTTGATTTGAGGAGCGAGATGCAGATATCTTGAAAAAGGCATTTTCAAGAGGCAAATTTGAATTCCACATGTGCAGGATAAGGGTGGTGCAAAATACCTATCTTTATAAGAGGGAGTGTTATAAACTATAGAAAGAAAGGGTCAAGTTGACTTGTGCCTTAGTCAAATTGAGTAATTTGATTTTCAACATTAGAAGGATGACTTGGATTGCAGTTAACTTGTGTGACATGGCCTTATCTACTAGTTAGATCAGTAAATTCAAGTTATAATCTTGGAGTAGAGTTGTGCATTTATTGATTGCTAAAATTTAGCAATATAGTTCAGTTATTTTTAGTTGAATCCAGTTAACTAAGCTCAAATCATTAATTGAGTCAGTTGAAGGTCACTTGACTAGTAGAACTCTTGTTAACTCGGTCGTCTCTCAGTGAAACTAGTCAATCAATTAACAATAGCCCAAACATGCATGGAATTCGAATTACCTAGACAGAGTGGAGGAAACGACACATTGTAATTATCAATTGTATACTAGTTGAGTGTATAGGCATGACAGTTAAGAAGGTGATCAATTCCTTGGGATTTGTGCAAGGAAATAGGGAATTCCCCTATTATTTAGGAGCTTAATTTCTCCTAAATTATGCAAGGAAATAGTAGGAAGTTGGGGCCTTTAATTGGCTAAGTGTTAGCCAAAACAAGACAGCCTGCAGGAGAATAGGTTTATAGTGCAAGGTGTGCTTCAAAATTGAAGCAAGACATTGTAATAGTTTCCCATTCTCATCTTCTTAATGAAAAGAAGCGGAGGGGTTTTTCCCAGTTGGGTTCCCCTGTAAAATCATTGCGTTCATGTGGTTTTGATGGTTGCATGTCATTGCATGTGTTTCTAAATTGTGATTTCCATTCCATGGAATTGTAGAGAAAATTTGTAATCTCTTGTTTTCAATTCGAATTCATCAGTAGTATCAAATTTCTATTAATTTCAACAATTATATCATGCCTCTTTGAATATTAAATTATAGTAAGTCCGCACATTTACATTTTTACCCATATTTGTTAAAGTGTTGAATAACACGTCAATAATGGTGGGCAATAACTCCTGGTAAGTATAATTTTTTACATCTTGTTCCATATCCCGTATTTTATGTAAATACTTACTTAGATGATGGTGGGCAGTAACTTGTCGTAAATATGTTATCATCAATATGAGCTATTTTCAAGGATCTTAATTTTAGGTAGTTTTGTTGATTTTCCCCTCTTTTTTTCCTTTCTTGTTTTTACATAGTATTATAAATACATCAAGGATTATGAAGACCCTCCATAGCTAAATTCTTCAATAAAGACATTAAATCTATATATACATCACCACCTTCCATACAAAGGTTGGATGCCTAAATGGAGGTGGCCAATATTGGGTTGAGTACATGAGTTGATGTTGATGGTCTTGATTGTTTTGCATGTTATTTTGTTTTCCCCTTGGAGATTTATCCTCAAATGAGTGTCATTATTTAGGTTTATTTCTTTCCACTTTTTCTCTTAGGGGTAATAGTTGTTGGGAAATATTCCTACAAGTGGCTAATATATTATAAGTCTTTTAATGAAAAATTGTGTCCTCATAATCTAGTGTATATATAATCTAAAACATAAAACATGGTTTCTCATGGAGCTCATCACTTTAAGTCCATGGCATGATCATAGCATGCTACATCAAATAATATGGGGCATAAATCTCATTTATAAATAACTATTTATTCCTATCCTAGTCAAATGGAGGGTTATGTGCCGAAGATATTATGTCCACCTTGCAAAAATATTGGACACACTAACATGTTGCCTGCATTGTTAATTTTCATATTTCCAAGCCCTTCACACGGGTATTCTTGGATTTTCTTATTTTGATACTTTTGTTAGGCTCCCATATTGCCACTATTTTCAATGTATCATTTGACCCTTTTACCACCCATCTCCTATATTCATGACCACATATTGCCCATGTTATTATGCATTCCTACTCCTTTGAACCTAAAACCCTTTGACACACATTTCAAGGTAAAATTTTCTTATTTTCATTAATTCCTAATACACCAATGAATTAAATGAATTTTAAATTGATTTTTCTAATGACTAATTGTTTAGTCTAGTTCCTATACAAACAATTCATTTCTGGCACCCGGTTGTGTTTGACATATTTATACCCTTCTAGAAGAAATTATGCCACGTGGGTTTTAAATCTTGAGGTGTCAAAATAATTGTATGTTATTCATATAGCACCCAAGCCATATGTGTGAAGCTCCAACTCCAGAACAATGTTATAGGTCAAAGTTTCCAAACAATCAACTTCGAGCATGACTTATGAGGTGATGAGGGCGAATATGAACAATTTGCAACATGATTCATGTTCCTAGTATGTAAAATTGGTTACAAGGTAGGTTTTTTTCCAAAATATTTAATGGTTTGAGAGATATCCTTGTTTGTTTAATGTCAATCTACCCAAAATGCACAAATTCGGCCAGATTTACAAATAGTGCCCATATTTGAGAGAGACACTAAATTAGTGGTCAAGAAAGTAAAGGGGAAACAAACATCAACCATAATGAATTATGGAAATGAGTTTTTATATATTATATGTATTTTTCAGAGAAAATAACCCAATTTTACCTTGGGTTTTATCATTTGTTGATTTGTATCTATCTCACAGTTAAACAAATCTGATAATGTGGGATTAGTTTTGATCCACCCAAATGCTCCTCTTGTAAAATATTCTAATGTATAATAGAGTTATGGATGTTGACGATTCACTCACGTAACAGGCTTGGGAAATGGTAGTTGATTAGGAGATTCATTTGTTGATGTAGCAAGCTTGTGTGATGCTGATCAGGGGCTCATGTTTCAAGTGTCGTAAAATGCTCAAAAATGAAAGTGCTCAGAACTGGCTCAAACCTAAACGACCGGATAGATCTCATCCTCCTGATCCCGACGCCGCAAATGGTTTGAAAAACGGTCGCCGTATGTGAAAGTTATGTCAAAAACAAAATCACCCAATAACCCTTAATTTTTGAATTTTCAAAAAAAAAAAAAAAAAAAATTCCACAAAATATTCCTTGGAATATTCCATGGAATATTCCTTTTGGGCAGACCAATCAGAAGCTGCCACGTGGCAAGCTCAGAAGCCGCCACGTGGCCCAAGGTGACATAAGCAAGGGTATGTGCGTTTCTTTTAAAAATTTGGTCGGATTGTGGTTTGAACACACGACCTGTGTTCTATCATTCCCACGCCTTACCGTTAGGCTATGGAGGCACTCCTTGTTATATGGGTGGAGAAAAGTGTATAAGATGTTTAAATTAGGTTTGGGCGGGGCCCTAAGGGGGCCAGCCCCTAACGGCTAGCCCCCATATCATGCGACCACCACCAAGAACCAAGGCCTTAACACCCAAACAAGCGGCGGTAAATCCGGTAACAGTTATGAAACGTGGTCACATGCGGATTTTTGGGTCCAACAAACAATTCAACGGAGAGTTAACCAACCACTTGGCATGTAATCCGAGGTAGAACCACCGAACCATCAAACTGTTCACATGCACCATTAACACAATCTGTTAACCGATGGTCAAACTGGCGGAGAATTTGGTGGAGCGCTCCAAAATTGGCGAAATGGCCAAAATTTTGGGGTTATCTAGACACTAACTACAGTTAGCTGGAGTTTTTGTAGGGGCAACTAGCAGTTGGGAGTAAATGGCCATAACTTTGGCTAGGAAAGGCGGTTATGGACGATTTTTTTTATTTTTTATTTTGGGGTATTTTCAACCTTCTGAAGCCATTGGCAGGGGTCTTATAGCATTCTGAGGTCATTTGCAGAGGTTTTGGAGCTGTGGAATTTCTAGGAGCCACCAGGGCCCAGTATTGTGAGAACTGTATAGGGTTGCAGGTATCCATTGGAGGTGAACTAGCAGTCAATCCTGAAGGATTCAAGTGTTCTGAATCCGTTTTTATAGTTTATTCCACTTGTAGAGACTTCTATTCAGCTGTATATTCATTTTGAGCATTTAATTAAAACGAGGGCAGGCCCATTTGGGAGCCTTGGACCCAGCAAACGTAGCCCAGGAGGGATGAACTACTTCATCAACTTCTTTTTCATCTGTGGTTGATTTATTTTGCAGAACAAATTCGTTTTAATGTGTTAAACAGTAAAAGGAAATAATTCTTCTATGCTTAAATGGATCATGAATAGCTAAAAATTTCATTTGTTTCTTTACTGCAAGACATGGCCATCTTTTAAACATGTTTATTACTGAAGTGAATACCTTGCAAACCATTTACAAGTAGTTTCAAATTCAGATCAGAGGCTTTCTTGTAAACAAATTTTAATCTTACATTAATGAATGCATGTTCCTAAGTTTTTGTGCATTATATTAGCCTAATCTAATGTATCATGGTAGTTTTATTCAGGTTGGGAATGGCTCCTCAATAGTAAAATTCTACCCTTTTATTTTATTAGTTTAGATTAAGATTGTTTGATTTGTAATGTTTTCTATCTCTAGATTTAGTATATTAGTTTGCTAAGTTAGAGTCCTATCATGAATTTCAAATTTCATATTACTTTCATCATCTTTAATTCCTTTACATTGCTTTGATTTGCAGCATAAGAAAGATCCATTATAGGAAAGGGTCATTGGAGGAATATCAAGAAAACATAAAGCTACTCCCCCAAAGTTACATGAACATACAAACCCTTGTATGAAAGACTGTGACTCAAAGCCTTTATGGCACTATTTGTGCTTTGGCCCAATGACAAATTCCATAGTGTTAATTTTCAACATTTGATTTCAATGAACTGGAAACCAGAACTAGAATCATTCACTCCTTAAATCCAACTTGTTATTGAGTGCATGAACTTTGTCTCACAAAGAAAACTATTGCACTCTGGCGTTGTGCCAGGGGGGTTAAGACAAGGACTAGCCATTTGGATTTTAGTTTCATTGTGTGTGTTTATCAATGTTTAGTTTTCCTTCATGAATATGTCATTTAATTGTTAATTTCAAATAGTAGTTTTCGGCACTAGATTAGGATACATTAGGGCTTTATTCTTGCATAAACTTTACTTTCATCTTCATGTTTACAATCTTGATTAGATAATTTAATATTGGAAATCTAAACATATAATTTTCCCACCATCTTCATTTAGTCACCTTTCTTCCTTGGAGCATTTAAGTAGATTAACAATTTAATTTTAATTTCTATGCATGGACTTTATTTTCATAAGCACCTTCACTTTAGTATTAGTTGACTTTTTGTATGAATTTCTATGTGTGGGTTTTCTTTTCATAAGCACCTTCACTTTAGTATTAGTTAAATGTGAAGGAATTGCCCCTGGAATATTTTGTTTCTCTATGGTATGTGGGTACTAGTGGTCCTCTTTAGATCATTTTTCTCACTTGGTATTTAGCATAACATAGCTCATAAGAAACGAGATTGTACATACCAAGTACATCAATGAAAGCTTGGAGCACAACTCCAAGATAGATGAGAAAGATAAATTACACAATAACTCCTTAAAGAATAGGAATAACTCCTCCAAATACATTGTACATTCATATATGCTAATCATTTGTCCTTAATTATGACTACATGATCTCTCTATCTATACTTATTCACACATTATGCATGTCATCCAATTATTATTAGGCCAACGCTATTACATATAAATTCAAATTGAATGTACATTTAACCCTGTATACGCTCCCCCTTCGGGTCATGTCATATACATTTAATGTCATATATGCCCCCCTTAGGGTCATATCATAGTATCCTCATTCAAAAATATTTTGTGCTCAAAGCTTTGAAATTAAGGGTCTTACATTTTATGAAACCAAATAATAGGATTTGATTATACTCCTACATTCTTCTTTCTATTGATGATGATCCATTGATGCAAACTCAACGTTTTTCAATCTTAATCCTTGATAGTTGGTTGTTGCATAATTTTCTTTCCTTTGCTTCCATGTAGTGTTGTTATGACTTTTCAATTTGTAGTAATTATTTATTTTTTATAATATGTTGTTGAATAATGATTTTACGATGCCTTCTTCCATGAATATTGAAAAGTATTCCTTAATAATGTTGATATTAATCTTCTTATCTTTGTTGAATTATTTCCTAGTAATGAGGGCTTCATATTTGTTGGTTTTTATTCACTCTACACAACCATTCCATCTATCTACTTTTTAGAGATAACCACATCCTCTATTATTTGTTCTTGGTCTTTGATTACTCTAACCATGGAGATAATACCATCATATTTGGCATGTACATCCCCTGGATAAAGTTCAACTTCTTCAAGTATATTCTAGTGACCTTCTTGAATTTTTCTTCTTTCTCCTTTTGAAGTTACAATATGACCCCATTTATCAGATTCTAATATCCTTCTTCAATTTGGGATCACATTTCTAATTTTACCTCATTTATATTTAGGGATTCCTCAAATTTTAAATTTTTCCTCTCTAAGCCTTTTGGTAGTCTCTGCATCCAATATTCTTGTTTTTTCTTGATCTTCACAATTCTTCTTCCAAAATTTTTCACCTTGTCCATTAGTTATTTATTATGGTTTAATAATCTACATATTTTTCCATTTTTATTTTTCAATACTTCCCTTGACTCATCCTTTTCCCACTTCCCTTTGTTTTTCTTTCCATATTTTAATTGTTAAATTGCCTTAATGTTTTTTTCATTAAGGTTTTGTATCTTAGATAACTTATCCCCTTTCTTCTTGATCCCTTTGTTTTCTTTTTTTTAAACTCATCTTCCATTTTATGATTAACTTCCATTTTTAGGTCCATTGCCCACTTTTTTTAGAAGAGTTATTTGATTACTTCCCATGTCATGCTTCCTCCAATGCTATCAATACTCATGCGCCACCCCCAAACTTCATCATACAAATAATTTTTTACTAAATAAAGGAGTTAAATCATGTTCTTTGTCCATCCTCCACCATTTTGTAGGATCAATTTCATCATTATCGTCATCTCTTGTAAATCTAGGTATTGTCATTGATTCTTAAGTGAGGTGAAATCCAAACCCTAAAATTATAACTCAAAATATTATTAATAATGATCTTCCATAATTATGATTTTTTTCCAACTAAATTTTCGTATCTTTTCTCTTTCCCATAGCTTCGAATCACCATTATCAGACAAATGTGTCAAAAATTATGATAATTTTAAGTTAACATACCTTTTAAAAATGTATTTAGGATTTTATCCCTCTTGAAGCGATTTCTTCTAGTGTATCTCTTTATTTTATGCTCTTCTAAATCTAAATTTTTGGCTTTTAGTAATTTGATAGGCCTTCTCTATAATTCCTTGGGTTTGACCAAAATTTGATGTCCCAAGTGAAAGTTATAGTCACTTGTTGATTTGTTTAGCCCTTTACCAAAAACAAACTTGTACATCGTGCCAAATTTCAAAATTATCAAATATGGCTATGAAAATCTTACTTAAGGTACTTCAATATGTCTTCTCCGACCCCTAAAAATTTCACAATGTAAAACTTATCTAGAAAAGAGTTACAATGAACATACCAAGATAACTCATTTGAAACTTATTTCTAGATTAGTGAGAAACTCTAACTTCCATATGAAACATATAATGAACCAAACCTTGAATTTTTAACCACCTATACCTAAATATGTCTCCTCAATCTCTACAAAATTTATCTCTTTGAAACTTCCCAGAAAAAAGTTATAGCGAAATTTCATAATGACTCTTTTGAAACTAAATTCAAGCCTATTCACAAACCCCAACTTCCATAGGGTATATCTTTGGAAGTATAATAAATCAAAATAAACATTGACCACATGTGTTTTGTATTTCAAATCATTCTCATAAAAAAATATATCTGAAAGATCTCAGATAAAAAATTATAGTGAAAATAAAAAGGTGTCTCATTTGAGAATAATTTATGGATCAATAATAAACCCTAACTTCCATAGGTTATATTTATGAATGTGTAATGAATCTAAATATAAAACTTTGATAACTTGTACTTCATTATTTCTCCTTAATCTTCTCAAATTTTCACTATATGAAACTTCCAAAAACATTATAGCAAAAAATCCAAGATGTCTTGATTGAAGAAGCAAAATCCTAGAATCATAGCTCTTGACACCAAATGTTATGACATAATTACTTAAAATATCATAAAAACTAGATGCACACACCATGTACATCAATGTGAATATGTAGCATCACTTCAAGATAGATAAGATTCACAATAACCCCTTAAATAATAGGAGAAACTCTTCAAAATACCCAATACATTCATACATCCAAATCACATGTCCTTAATACTAACTATAGGATCTTTATATATACCTATTCACACATTGAACAAATGGCACATTTATTATTAGGTTGACCCCATTACATATACATTTACACATTACGTGTACATTTAACCTATAAATGCCCCCAATGGGTCATGTTATATACATTTAACCCCATATATGCCACCCTTGGGGTCATGGAGCCCATTACTCTAAATCTTAGGCATGCTATATGCAAAAAATAGGGGACATAATTATCATTTATTAATAACTACTTGTTTCCCCCATCATAATCGAATGGAGGGTCATGTTCCAAGGGTACTATTTCCAATTGCATGAATCTTGGATAGATTAACATGTTGTCTACATTGTTAGATTCATATTTTCGAGCCCTTGAGAAGGGTGTTCTTGGATTTTCCTACTTTGATACTTCATCTCGAAACCTTTCTTCCTTAAAGCTTTAAAGTAGGTTCAGTTTTTAATTTGAATTTGTATGCATGGGTTTTACTTTCATAAGCACCTTCAGTTGACTTTTTTGCATGAATTTCCCATGGGTTTTTTTTCTCTCTATAGTATGTGGTCATGTAATTCCTCTCACCTTGAATTTAGCATAGTGTAGCCCCCTTGAGTATGTTACATTTGCTTTGAATTTCCCTTTCAATCACCTATATGACCACCCTCACTTGGGTAGATTTGTTAGTCCAACCATCTTTTGCATTTATCGTCTACTACGTAATAGAGCCTTCCCTCCATGGGTGCCCAAATATAGTGACATGTGTTTCATTTTGGTGCCCATGTTGTTTCATCCTCCTTAGGATGGGGAGTTTGGTAATTTTACAACCAAGAGTTGAACCTCATGCATGTCTACTCAAAATGTTGACAACCTTACCCCATGAGCTCTTGAGCTATTGGTTAATATTTGATGAATTATCACACATAATCCATATGCTTCATCCATATTGTGATGATTCTCCAGTTTTATATTGTCATTTACCAACCCCCAAGAAGACTACCATTTATACCCCTATTGATGTTTACTTCCATTTTCATTCTCACCTTTAGTGTTATAGTCATTTGGTTTCTTACTAAGACATTCATCTCCTTGTATCCCCTTAATTACCCATTTGGTTTCCCTTTTGGGATTTCTTTTCACTATTCTGCTTATTGATACAATGTTTAAACAAGGATTACTTTCTTGTTTTATAAAAGGTTTCATGCAATTCCTTAGCCAATATGTATTAATACATAGTAGATAAATATGCACCCTTAAAACCTAGCATTATTTGTGTTGTTAATCCTCATCATGTCTGATATTAACATGACTGAAAGGAAATGAATACCATCTACCCTAGTGATTCCATTGAACATTGCAAGGTTAGTTCCTAATCAAGGGGGTCATTCAATATGTTTATAAACATATTTGACACAACCAAATACCCTACTGTTGATTCAGTTGCCCTAGTTCTAACACAACTACATTAAAAGTGGTTGATATACACGAGTCAACATCATACAATACATTGCCTATAGCCTTTCACGGAATACATAATCTCTAGTTTTAATATTTTTGACCTTGCACTCCTCTTTTAGAACCAAAAGGGTTTCAATGTGTCCCTTTCCCTACTTTTTTCCTCTAACAACTTAAGTGTTTCAGTATTTTCCATCATTTATTCATTTAAGGAATCCATGATGGTTTACACCTAAGAAAAAACCTTCCACCTTCCAAATTACGCATGTAATATCAAGAACTAAGTGTGATTTAAATACAATAATCGTTAAGTAGCAAAGAAGGAGAATTCACAGATAATTATTATGATTAGGTATTTACAGTGATTAGTGTTGGCCCTGGTGAGACCTTTAGGCCAATGGTGAAACCCTAGTTCACCAATGTGATGTTGCTAAATTGAATACACAAATGGGTATGAAGGCACCTTCCTATATATTAATATCAATTTCCAAAAGAAACTACCTCAAACTCTTCCTCCCTTTGGTTATCCCTCCAACATTGAATTCCACCTGCAATGAGAAATCAGTGGCACAAGTGAAGAATGGAGAAAATGAAGTCATATTGGAAGAAATGGAAACTAGCTGGACACTTTGCATGATTATAAATATTTAAAATTATAAACGAATAACAAAAGAAATAATGGTCAATATTGGATTTTAAGTTTGATTTCATCTACCTATTTCTAATGGCAATGAAGAATATTCAATGCTTATTAAATCTTGTTCATCCTTCTAATTATTATTATTATTGTCCAATTTTAAGGTCACGGCCAAGCCAGACAACACATTGGTGTATGAGACCCCCTTGTTTGTGGGACTAGGGATCCACCTCTGTGTAGTGATTTGACTGCTAAGTCTATAAAGGCATACATACTCTAACCCCTTCTAGTTTTGAACCTATGACCTTTTAAGAGGAAACACATGCTCTTAAACATTAAGCCCACTCAAATTATATTATTTATTATTGAAAAAACCTATATTCTAGAAACCTAATTCTTAAATAAAAATATTTATCAATATAATTAAAATGCACATAAATTCATAAATTGATTCTAACGATACACTTTTTATAAATTTTTTATACTCAGTAGGAAAATAATAATAATAATATAATTTACTTTAATAAAAATTAAAAAATAAAAATAAAAATTCAAAATAAAAATAAAAAAACAAAAATTAATTTTACTATAATTAATTTAAACCATTATATTAATTTTTATTTTTCTCATAATTTTATCTTGTTAATCATTGTTAACTTGTGTATTAACGAAACCACAATTTTTTTTTAAGCAAAACCACAATTTTACAAACAAGATCGATACACTCTTTAAACATATTTAAATACACGCACCTAAGTGTAAAGTATGTATGATTCTAACATTGGCTATGTCTTATTAGGTTGGTTTTTTTCCTTGCTATCTTCCTATAACATACCATTCAATCTTATTTATTTTACCCTATATCTAAAACTCTTACCATGCTCCATATATATATTGAAATGAATCTTATAATGCACATATGTTGGGATTTTATTTGGTTCATATCAAGGGTTGAATTGGATTATTTCTTTCATTTTAATTAAATTCAGCATTAAATAAAAGTCCGTGTCACTTGAAATATTAAAAATCAATATGAAAAATCTATTTTTTTTATTGATTATATTGGCAGCCCAACTCGATATTCGTTATCAACTCAGCCATGTACTAACACACATATATTCATTGACATTATTACAACACACTTGGGATGATGTTGCTAGAGAAGTTTTTATTTCCACTTTTATTAGTCTATTAATGTGCTTTGACATGCACTCTCGACAGCCAGATATAACACGCGCGCGGTAATGATTAGATAAAAAAAAATAACAGCGTGTCATATCGGGATATCGAGCTATCGGAGGCGCATGTCAAGGCGCATTGATAAACTAATAAACTAATAAAGGTGGAAATAGGAACTTCTTTGCGAACACAGTTGGGATGATGTTGCATTCATATCTATGGTGTATATTGGAGAATTGGAGGTGATATATTGTTTGGATAGTCATTGGTATTTATGCAGGGAATTGATTTGCTATTGGCCTATTATTGGGTGGTATGGATATATACTCAATATTTATTTATCAATGCTCTCAACTTGGTCGCGCAAGGTGGATTTCCGTTCATAGCACTGATATATTGGTATTGATTGTAATTACTAGACAGATATTGTGTTAGGAGGCAGATATCATTGCTTCTTTGGAAAAGAAAATATGGGAGGTAATCAAGAATAATTATAATAATAATAAAAAAGGGGGCATGAGCAGGATTTTTGACAACCACTCACATCCAAGAATGAATCCCATCAGTATCTATGGCACCTTACAACATTTATGTTGCGGCTCATCGCATTAAAGAAGCTGGTGACTTATATCATTACCGCATTAATATTGGGTGGTTTCTACCATATGGTGGAGATGGCATTGAATATTATATTCTTTGCGCTGAATGAATTTTATTATCCCTACCACGCATGGTATAACTATTCGTTATGCATTGAACATTGAATTAATTTGAGGTTGAACAAAAATCAAACAAATTATTTATAAAGATCACTTTGCAAAACACATATTTTTTTTTTAATTTTTTTTTAATTTGTTTAATTTTATTTATTTAGATGTTGATTGGTTTAGAGTGATCAATCTTTATTCTGAAATCATTGCAAACTTGCAATCTAAGTGCGGTAATTACTATTAGCATTGTGCCATGTCAGTGTATATTAAAAGGCTAAGACTTTAGAAAAATTATTATATTCATACAACAAGTAATATTTCTAATTTATTTTCTATTTAATACACCTTTTTCATAGTACCAAAATGAGTCATACATCTAACCATGCCGTTATAAATTGGATGTATATCTTTATAATTAGTAATTTTAGCCACTTGCAAGTGGTTGGTTATACTCTTGGTGTTATAATGGCAGTTATGAAGTTTGATCTTGGGTTTTCTGTAGATTAAACCTGACAATTACTGATTCACCATGTAATTAAAAAAAAAAATACCAAATAATATTTCCAACTTATTCCCTATTTAATACACCTTTCCATAGTATCAAAATGAGCCATACATCCAACCATGCCGATATAAACTGAATGTATGCCTTTATATTAGTAATTCCAGCCACATTGTTGACAATTGTACCAACTTGAATAGACGCGAGGTGTAGGACAGAGCAATTAATGTGGCATTCCCGTTTACTCGCTAAGAAATATTGTTTGTCACGTTAACTCGTTCGTTGTGAGTTAAAAACTAATGACCTTTTGCGTTAACTAGTTTGTTGTGAGTTAAAAACTAGCGTAGCCACAAAAAGTGTGGCTCTCAAATGTGAATACTCAGCTATCAAAATTACATTGTCATTTTATGTTTGTGCTTTCTTCTGCCTTTGATTATTTCTTTTATTTCAAATTTAAGTAATTTAAATTTTAATTTAAAGTTTAAATATTTTAAATTTTAAGTTAATTATTTAAAAATAGCAATTTATTATTTCATAATTTATTTTTTATTTGTTAATTTGTAAAGTTATTTTATAATTTTATTAGTAAATATAAATTTAGAAAGATAAAAATGAAGGGTTGGACCTCTCAATATAATTAAAATATTCCAAATTACTTTTAAATCAGATTAATCTCAAAATATTTACTCTCCTATATCATAACCAATTAAATATCACATAATAAATTATAAAATCAATATTTGTAATTGTAATTGTAATTATATTTATAATTATATTCATAATTAATAATTAAACCAATCTAGATTCATCTTAACTCTAGAAATATCACTCCCACAATTCATACAAGCGAAAAGTGTACATTGTACATCACAGGGATTTGACAGAACCAATATGTAATTTCGCCACTCTTTGGATGAACTATTTTGAAACATTCAACTAATTGTTCTACAACAATTTTCTTAGGGGTTTTCTCAATAGGTAATGTTCTATGGTAATTTTCCTTGACATTTTATCATCTTTCAACTTCTAATACTCAAAGTTCCATAAAATTGAATTTCCAAGTATCACTGTATCAATTGCTTTCCACTATTTTTTTCGTGAACCTCATGCCAAAGTGGAACACTCCTTCTATATGATAATTTGAGGGTTTTTAATAACTTGAAAAGTGGAATCAAGGTTTTTATGAAGACTTTTGGAACACTCCTTCTATATGATAATTTGAGGGTTTTTAATAACTTCAAAAGTGGAATCAAGGTTTTTATGAAGACTTTATAGTTATGACAGTTTGACCAGTCTAGCATTTACAACTTTTCATTGTATTCAGGGCTTTACACACGCTATTCACACATTCAAAGTTCAAATTTATTCTTGTAATTTGAGCACCATAGCCAGACCTAAAAGCATTTATCCAAAAAACTTAATGAAATAACATGAGTTCCACATTAATATAATAGGAAACTTGTGCCTCTCGTGAGATGGTGAATTGTGGTAACATAAATAATTTTTCATTTATCAAAGACACTTAATGAAATAACATGAGTTCCACATTAATATAATAGGACACTTGCGCCTCTAGGGAGATGTTGAACTGTGGTAACATAAATAGAAATTTTGATGGCCCACCAAAATAGAAAAATTCCATAGCTATCTTTTACTCATTTTTTACGTCAGTTTTAGGTTAATTATTATAGTGAAATAATGTAATTAGTTGATTTTATTTAATATAGATTAAATAAATAAAATTTATAATTAACAAAAAGATGCTTCATAATATACAAAATTTATAGCATAAGATGATGTTTCACATTTAGTGCGTTATCAAAATATTAATAAAAATATAATTTATTTTAGACTTTTTAAACCTTATTATCCTAGGGTTTCTCACTCTAATTTCAGCTAAACTTGATTTTACACTCGAAATATCTCAAAGCACGCATTTTCATTCCAAGGTCTACATGTTATAAGTCTGATGTCATTAGCAATATTGTATGGTATTGTTTTTTATTCTAATTTAACTATATTTAAACTAAGGTAGAGTATATACAATGTAGCCCTTGTCCAAATGTGGAAGTGAATTCATACCTTTCAATTTTCAATAATTAAACTAAGCGGAACGCTAGCTATGTAGCCTTGTTTAAATGATCTTTCCCTTGGGTTTTGAGTTCATGTTTGCATGGGTTGAGATAAAATTGTAGCACCTTGGTTAATCTAGAAATAGAGTTACATTGAATTAAGAGGCATTAAGTTTCGATTAATCTAGAGCTTGGTACCAACACATGTTGTTAGGTCCCTATAATACTAGTGATTACCCCATTACTATTGTAGTTGTATCCCTTATTAATATTGTTGTGCCCCTATTGTCCCCATATTGTTATTACTGTGCCCCATAGAATCCCTCTATTGTTATTTTGGTGCCTTTATATTATTATTGTTAGGTTGGCTGGGTTTTATTGTGACTCCTCAGACTCTTGTATATAGAAAGGAGGTTTTGTCATTTGAATCATCAAAAAATCATTCATTTGTGTAATGTAAAGGAGGTTTCCTCCTCGAAGAGGTTGAATTCTAAGGTGTTGATCTATCTTTTCTATCTTTTTGTGAGTTGGTTTCATAACATTTGGTATCAGAGCTTTGGATTCTAGGGTTTCGCTGCTCCAAATAGGTCATCGTGGAATTTTTGTTATAAATTTTTTTTGTGGCGTTTCAGAAGTGAAACAAAAAACCCATTTGAGACGAAATCGCACTCAACCTTGGGTCCAAATTTCAGATCTTTTTGCACTATATTTGCGGAGATATGATCTGAGGAAGTTGGTCTTTTTGCAGACTCCTGAATTACATTCCAAACATGTGACCTGGGGAAAATCGTCATAACCTTCTCTCTGAGAATTGGATTGAAATTTCATAAGAAGGTACAGAAAGAGGACAGACTTTAGTTTCTTGTATATATTTTCAGAGCCAAAGGTCGAAACAGGGACACGTGGCACGTCGTACAAGTTCGCTATACTGAAATAGTCTATAATCAGGTCACTATGGGAGATTTGGCATAACTCTTCCCTGGAGAATCCAATTTGGATAAGATTGGTGGAATTAGAAAGAGGACACAGAGGGCTACTCCAGGTCACAATTTCAGAACTAGATGATCCAAAATTACAGAGATACATTAGAGGCAATATTGAGCTCCTACAAAGTGAAAAAGGTGTGTAGATTTTTTTAAATTTTTTCTTAAGCTTGGTTTGAAAAATTATTTTGAAGGAATTCAAATGGCATAGTAGAGAATTATTATCGGTAACTGATGCCCTAAGGAAAGAAAATGAAAACACCTAGTAAGAAACCTGAAATCTCTAGCATGACTCATGAAGAAGAGGAAGAAATGCTACATGATATATCAAAATTACAACACCAAGTGCAACAAATGTCACTCTCACAAAAGCTAACAAAAGCTAAGATAGATGGCATGGAATCTAAGATAAAGGGCGTGGAAGCTAAGTTGAATGGCGTGGAAGCTAAGATGGATGATTTGAAGATAGATTTGAAGACAGATTTGAAGACAGATTTGACAAATTTTCTACAAGAAATACTTACTAATGGTGAAAGGGTAGTAAAG
>APFE031254177.1:0-11889 GCA_000404065.3 Pinus taeda | reverse complement strand
ATCTTCTCATTGAGCTAGTCGGCTCCCCAAACCTTGGCAGCACTCCTTTTCATATTAACAGTGTCCAATTCTCTTCTTTGTACATCCAAGAGTCTTGTTCTAGACACGGAATGTAGACAAAGAAAAAAAAAGCAGCCTATAAACTCTCAAAACCAACAATTACACCACAGAAATCTCTAATCCATCATTGTTACCCCTATGGAGGGGAAACCTGAAAAGAGGTCTGTGATCTGGAGAAAATAAGGATTAAAGTACAAAGAAGGGAATCTGACTTATCCTTAGTCAAGCAATGCCACGATTGCAATTTGAGGCGATCATTTGCCTCTATTACGCACAAACTACATAACCAACAAAATCATAAAGCCTTCAACCGACTTAACAAAACCCAAATACGCCTAGAGGTTCACAGAACCAGATTTTCACTGGCTCAATTATCTTCAGCAGCCTTTAAAATTCATCCAAAACTAGCAGCAACCATTCGTAAAGACCAGTGGACAATTATCGATGCTTCAGTGGTGCTCAAAGCTACCAAAGGAGGACACGCAGCTCATGTAAGAAAGATTAGAAAGCTTGAATGGCTAGAAACACAGGTAGAAACAAAATATAGAACGTAGTCATGACGATGTAGTTGGAATAAACCGGAGGACAGCATAGCAGAACACACCACTATCGGACTAGAACTGCTACGCACTAGGGAAAGCGTGAGGCTGACGGAGGCTCCCAACAAAACGTTGACCACCGGATGGGAACAACTATGCATCATACAGCAGAACACTGAAGGAAATCAGCGATGCAATACAGGAACCGTTTCGACGAAGGCCTCTAGCATCAACAACAACGAAGGTATGTTTCTGCGGTCGAAGTCCAATGAAATAATAAACAGTGATAACAACGACATTGAATTATATAATGGAGATAAGCTACCCAATACAAACAATGTATCGACAAAGGCCCCCGGCATCAACAACAATGAAGGTAAGTCAAAGTCTAATGAAATAGTAAACAATGAATATTTTCAATTAGATGATAGGGTATGTAACAAAAATATTGAATTAAATAACAAAACCATCGGACAAAAGAAACAAAACAAAACAAAATAATATTATTAGATTAGATATTATGGAAGTTGAGACAGGAAAAAGGTATGATTTATCTTCATAAAATGTTTCATTTAGCATTCATCCTTATAAGATAATCTTTGTTTATAGAATAAAATAGGAAAATATCGGCTAAAGTTGGATGAAACTATTTGGTGATAGAATAGGAAAATCTAGTACGAAAAACTAATTCTTTGTTATCCTTGTATGCAGAGATGCAGATTGGGAAAAAGTTGTTCAGTTGGCAGAACAATAAGAGGCTATAAAAGGGAAAAGCTACGGCTTCTTAGGAAGAGAAGGAAGTGGAAGATCAGTTCGAACATTCGTATTTTATCACATGATCAAATTTTATATTACGAAATCCTCAAGCTCCCCCGATCTTGAGGATTCGCTTTTATCCAGTTTCTCTTTTATGTTATATATAGGGCCTAAAGGCAATTAGATACAGTGCAGACTTTGATCATTTGTAATTATTCTTTTTTGAAAACATATAAGTTGTTATATCAGTGACTCGTGACTCTGCGAACTGCTACTTGAAATTAATGAAAAAGGTTGTGTTGGATGCATCTTCGTATTCTGAGTTCTCATTAAGCAGAGGCTTTTGGCGACTCTGGGCCCAATCACAAGAAGTTCCATTGCTCCTTTGTGTTATAGTTTTATATTTAGTCTTGGTTACTGATTTAATGTCCAGATATCTCATTTATAGTGAAGATTTGTGATATTGATTCATATTGTTGTTCAATTAGCTTCAGAGTGAGGCCGTGAGATATACTTAAAGTAGTGCTTTGATTGGAATGAGTGAATTCGCATTGACAACAGATTGTTGTTCATTTGAAATCATAAGAATAGCAGAGTCTCAAGCATCAGTAGGATTCCAGGCTATACTTGGAAAAAGTTCTATAGTTATCCCTCAAGCAGCAGGCTCACCATCTGTAGCTCATGCTGAGATTCAAAGCCAAGTAGGAGGATCGGAACAGAGTTTTCAAGCAACAATAAGTTTACACTCTGATCCTCTACAAGAGGAAAAATCCTATAACTTAAGAGAAGGAAAAGGAGAAACTAGTGGGGTTACTAAAGTAGAACCACAGTTGTCTGAACAAGGATCTCCTGAGATTCCAGACCTAGGAAGTGTTGTAAAGCCAGCTCGGGTTGCTAACTCTCTGCTTACTCTAGAAGCACCCCTTGAAATCCCCAAAGATTATTGGCATATCTTTGGTCAAATGGAAAACAAGCCACCCCAAGGTCAAACCTCGACATTAGAGTACCCCATAGTCAACCAGGTGGCTAATGCCCCTATGAAGGCTATTCCTCTACAGAGCATCCCAACCTTCCATGGGATGATCACAGAGGATCCTGATGCTTTCCTGTTTGAGTTTGATGTCCTCTGTAGAGGGTATGGCTATACCACTGACACCCAAAAGCTAAAATTATTCCCTTCCACTCTAAAAGGGGAAGCTCTGAGATGGTTTATGGGTCTAGGTGGGCGAACCATCAATTTTTGGGATGAAATGAAAACCTCCTTCCTTAAAAGATACCAGGACTTTTGTAAAACTAGGGAACTGAAAGATGAGATTTTCAAGATGATTGCAAAATATAATGAAGCACTAGAAGAATATGTAGAACGATTTAATTATAATTTGCAAAGGTATCCACACATTGCCCTACCAAAATAAGTCCTAAGAGATATCTTGATTAAAGGAATGAAAGAGGAATGGGTAGAAGCTCTAAACTTAATGGGAAAAGGAGATATTTCTCAGGAATATTATGATGAAATTATTCGTTTGTGTATCAGGTGTTCGCAAGGAAGCACACGCACAGGAGCAGCTAGACGAGATCCCATGGGTAGAGGAAGAAAACCACATAGTGGAGGTGTAACACAGATGGAGATCGGCAACCTTCTGGAAGATTTTAAGACGGACATCCTGGGAACTCTTATAACACAGCTGGGCATCGTACAGGTTAAACAAAAATAGGCTTTAGTAGAACAAAATCTGGCCATCTTTTTCCCACGTTGTCGAAAGAAGCACAGCCAGCAGGAATGCCCGTTAGACATGGTTCAGACGTGCACCATCTGTACTAAAGATCACGACACTGTCCATCGTTTCCCGGGATGAAAGCAGTATTCAAAGAAGCATAGGAAGAAACATAACCAGTATATCTAATGAATAAGCATCGATAATGGCAAGCTAAACCTATAGCTATGTCACAAGACGCATCTCAATTCTTTCCTTCCTAGCAGTTTAATCAATAGTAGAACCTTGGGGCAGCCTGGCAAGGCCAATCACCCTACCCTAATTTGAAGAGCCTGTCATTCCCTATGACATCCTGGCCATCACAATCTTTTCCAGGAAATGGCTAACCGAATTCTCCTTTTACTCTTGTTTGGCAAGGCAATCCCTATCAATTGCAGTGGCCTGCTTCCACCTCTCAAAATCCGAATTGGTCTACCAATTGGAAGCGACCTCTAGGGATATCTAATGTACCTATGGGAATGGGCCCTCAGCCTCAACCTACATTGTCAGCTCCTTATACATTACAATACAATTCTCAACCTCTTCTACGGCCAGAGTTACCAGCTCAGTCAAACCCGAAACCTAATAATAGACCAGTCCAGTTGGTATAGAATATTGAAAACCTAGAGTATGAGATTGAACAAAAAGAATGTAATGAGCTTAGATTGAGGTCATGACATGTCATTACCCCTTAGGAAAATAGGTACCAGCCTTCAATTGAAAATGTAACTCCACCTGTACATATTCCATCACATGTACATGTTCTACCACTGTAAATAATACTGAACCAAAGCAAGGGGAAGAAACAGATCAACAAGATCACCCTGAAAAACTTATAGTCACTTCTCCCTCATTCCCCGAAAGACTAACGATACCTAAACCGATTGCCTACCCTAATTTAGATCTTGTAGGGGAACTAAAAAATTTGTGTATTAAGATCCCTCTCCTCTAGGCCATTCAAGACATTCCCATCTATGCCAAAACAATCAAAGAATTGTGTGTAAGGAAGCCTGTGAGGAAGGTAAAAACCTCACCCACTGTCCATGTTGTAGGAACCTTATCTGATTTACTCTTGTGAGAGGAAACTCCAATAAAGTATGAATATCCTAGAAACCCCCTACTGACAGTTCAGATATATGGTCGCTCTTTTCCAAATACACTAGTTGATTTAGGGGCCAAAATTAACATATTAACAACATAAACTTGTGAAGAACTTAGTATTACAGCCCTAGTACCAACCACCACTTTATTATAACTTAATGACCGATTGGTGGTAAGACCAGAAGGGACTTTACAAGATATCACAGTTTTTGTTAACTCATGAGAATATCTAGTAGATTTACTGGTTATAAACCCAAGGAGTAGGTTGAATGGGCATCCTTTGATTCTGGGTCGGCCTTGGCTGGCAATAGTTGATGCATATATTGGCTATCGAGAAGGCATGATGACTCTTACAAAGGGGGATGCTGTAAAAAATATGATGTTATATCCTCCTACCAGGCCAAGTTTTCCCATTGTAAAAATATGTAAACAGCCACCATCATACCTAGAAGAGAGCATCCATTCACCACTCGCAGTAGTGGAAGCATTGGAATTTAAAGATAAGACTGAAGATGATGTTATCAAAAATTTTATAAATCAGCCAGCTAATGTGAGTAATGTATAGTGTTAGATGTTGAAAGCAATCCTTGATAACGAAGCCATGGAAGATCCCTTGAAGGATACAAACGACTAGCATATTCAGACGAATGTTGTTCATAACAGCAAACCAGTTGAGATCAAGACAGGAAAAGTTCTAAATATCAATGCTGATCTAGATAATAAATAGCAACAAAAGCTTATCTAGGTATTGCAGAAAAATAAAGGGGATTTTGCCTAGGATTATCCTGATATGAAAGGGATAGACCCACAGCTATGTACACACCACATTTATACAGAGAAGGATGCTCAACCCATTCGATAGCCTCAACGGAGATTGAACCCACAACTCAAGGATATCGTGAAAGAATAATTGCAGAAGCTATTGGATATAAACTTTATTTATCCTATCTTGGACAATAAATGGGTCTCTCCATTGGTGGTCGCCCCTAAGAAAAATGGGAAGTGGTGTATTTGTGTAGACTATCAAGAGCTAAACAAGGAAACATAGAAAGATCACTTCCCCCTCCCACTCATTGATCAGTTATCCTATCTTGGACAATAAATGGGTCTCTCCATTGGTGGTCGCCCCTAAGAAAAATGGGAAGTGGTGTATTTGTGTAGACTATCGAGAGCTAAACAAGGAAACATAGAAAGATCACTTCCCCCTCCCACTCATTGATCAGGTCCTTGATACGTTGGTGGCGAAGAAGTTCTTCTTCTTTTTAGACGGCTTCAGTGGTTACAATCAAATTTGGATTGCCCCTGAAGACCAGGACAAAACAACCTTCACCTGCCCCTAGGGCACATTCACATACATGTTATTACCATTTTGCTTGTGCAACGCCCCAGCCACGTTTCAGAGAGCTATACTAAGCATCTTTGCCGATCTAATAAATGAAGGATTGGAGGTATATATGGATTACTTTACTCCATATGGGGATGATTTTGATCAAGCATTGAAAACACTAGAAAAGGTATTAGAATGATGCATTGCTACCAGGTTATGTTTAAGCAATGTCAAGTGTCACATGATGATGACCAAGGGTGCGATCCTGGGGCATTACATCTCTATAGCAAGAATATAGGTAGATCCAACAAAAATATAGGTAATTCTTTTACTGCCTACCACCTGCACCCAAACATAGGTACGTAGTTTCCTGGGATATGCAGGTTATTATCATAGGTTTATCAAGAATTTTTCATAGATTGCAGCAGCCTTATACGCTCCGACTGGGAATGTTGATTTCAGTTGGTCTGACAAGTGAGACACAGCTTTTGCATGTTTAAAGAAACTAGTCTCAACAACACCGGCATCACATGGACCAAACTAGGAGCCGCCTTTCCACATCTCCACGGACACATAAAATGTAGCTATAGGTGTTTTCCTCGGCTATGAGGAGAACAAGAAACCTTATGCTATATATTATATTAGCAAAAATCTCACTCCTGCAGAATTCTTAGTTGTTATTTATGCAATAAACAAATTTAGACATTATATAACCGGATGCCAAGTCTTTGTGTACAATGATCACTCTACCATTCAGTATCTATCTAATAAACCAATCACAAATGATCGAGTAACATGGTGGTTATTTTTTTTGCAGGATTTGACATTATTATCAAAGATCGTACAGGGAAGGAAAATCTAGTTGATGATTTTCTATCTCGAATCCCAAAGGTTAATGATCCACTGGCAGTAGATGATTAATTTCTGGATGAACACCTGTTTGTCGTGGTAATTAAGATGCCATGGTACATAGATGTGGAAAATTATCTGGCAGTAGGGAAGCTACCTAAACATTTAACAACAGGAGAAAAAAAATTGATTGTTCAGCGTAGCGCCCAGTTCTCTTGGATATGCGGATATCTTTTTCATACAGGGGCCAACATGTGTATGCACAGATGTATCCGCGATGATGAGATCCATGACATTCTGAAGTCTTTCCATGACAAAACTTGTGGGGACATTTCACAGGCTAAAGGAAAGGACATAAGGTATTATAAATGGGCTATTATTGGCCCAATATTTTTAAGGATGCAAAAAAATATGCCCAGGCCTACGATAGTTCCAAAGGATGGGCCGGCCTGGCCAATTTGATGAAATGCCTCTGCAGCTACAATTAGTCATAAAACCCTTCAAGCGGTGGGCATTAGACTTCATAGGTCCATTCAATCCGCCATCCAATCAAAAGGCCTACATACTAGTAGCCACGGATTATGTGAAAAAATGGGTGGAAACAGTAGATTTACCAAGAGCCACAGAGGAAGCAATGATTAACTTCCTTTTTGGGCTATTTGTGTGATATGGATTACCGTGAGAAATGATAACAGATGGTGAAAAGAAATTCACAGGGCACAAGATTATTGTCACTCTCAAAAACCATCATATCACGCACAGGATCACTTCTCTATATCATCTGCATGAGAACGGGTAGGTCAAAAGCACCAATAATGTTATAGAAGCAATTCTGACCGAGACAATCTCAACACACTGGCAAGATTGGGCTGCTAGACTGCCAGAGGCCTTGTGGGCCTATCATATGACTTGGAGGAATACTACTGGATACTCTCCCTACCAACTTGTGTTCGATAAAGAACCAATTTTTCCAATAGAATTTGAAATAAAGACTCTAAGGATGGCCTAGGAAGTGGGTCTGGATTTAATAGAAGCACAGACCAAGCGTCTTCAATGGATTAATGAACTAGATGAGACTCGATTGTTTGCTTTGAAATGAACTACAATAATACAACAACAAAGGGAAAATGGCAAGACAGCCTTATCAAGAAGAAAACATTTCAAAAAGGGGATTGGGCACTTTTGTATGATTCCAGATTCCGAGACTTCCCAGGCAAGTTGCAAACAAGATGGCTCGGGCCTTATGAGATTCAAGAAGTACATAACAATGGTACTCTTATCTTGACCACAATAGACGGATCCAGCCATTCCTTTAAGGTAAACGAGCATCGAGTGTGCCTCTATCACCAACCGCTTACCAAGGAGTCTTTCTGCAAGCAGGTACAAGAGGACTCCTCCATGAAAATTCTAGCTGCAGGGAATGATAACAAAACAACTTTTCCTTTAAAATTTTGAAATTTCTTGAGAAATTGTAAATAATGTACATACCTTTGTAGGCATCACTGTGTAGATATGATTTTTTTTTTTAGGAAATTTCATTTTCCTCTTCTTTGTCTTTTTTGTTGTTCAAACAATTGAACGTTTGTCGTTCAATTAATTGAACATCCCATTTGTCTTGTGTTATATTTTGTTGTTCAAAAAATTGAACGTTTGTCATTCAATTAATTGAACAACACATTTTTCTTTCTTTTATTTCGTTGTTCAAACAATTGAACGTTTGTCGTTTAATTAATTGAACAACACATTTTTCTTTCTTTTATTTCATTGTTCAAACAATTAAACATTTGTCGTTCAATTGATTGAATAGCACATTTTCTTTTTTGTTTTTCCCTGTTCAAACAATTGAATGTTTGCCATTCAATTGATTGAACAATTTTTTTTATTTTTTTTTGTTCGTTGTTCAAACAATCAAACGTTTGTCGTTCAATTGAATGAACAACACATTTTCTTTTTTTGTCTTTTTGTTGTTCAAACAATTGAATGTTTTCTATTCAATTGATTGAACACATTTTTTTGTTTTTTCACTGTTCAAACAATTGAACGTTTATCGTTCAATTGATTGAACAACACATTTTCTTCTTTGTTTTTTCGATGTTCAAACAATTGAATGTTTGTCGTTCATTTGATTGAACAACACATTTTCTTTCTTTATATTTCATTGCTCAAACAATCGAACGTCTGTCATTCAATTGATTGAACAATGCACTTTCCTTTTTGTTTTTCGTTGTTCAAACAACAGAACGTTTGTCGTTCAATTGATTAAACAACACATTTTGTTTTTTGTTTTTTTCGATGTTCAAACAATTGAACATTTTCCATTCAATTGATTGAACAACACAATTTCCCTTTTATTTGTTTTTCATTGTTCCAAACTATTGAACGACTTATGTTCAATTAATTGAACAACGCTTTCTTTTTCTTATTTGTTTTCGCTGCCCAAATAATTGAACGATTGTCATTCAATTAATTGAAAAACATACTTTCCTTTTTGTTTTTCGTTGTTCAAACCATTGAACAACTATTGTTCAATTAATTGAACAACATAATTTGTTTTCATTTATTTTCAATGTTCAAACAATTGAACGACTGCCATTCAATTGATTGAACAACATTTTTTTTTTGCTTGATTGAACGATTGTTGTTCAATCAATTGAACAACACTTTTCATTTTTTATTTTGATTTTCTCATTCAAACGATTGAATGGTTACCATTCAATCGATTGAACAACACCTTTTAAGGAGCTAAATTGTGAATTTTTCTCCTGATCATTATGCCATTTTCTTCTTCTTTTGTATTGCAAATAAGCACCATTTGAATTGATTTGTGCCTCTTCTAAAGAAAAATGGTAATAACAATATCATTATGACTTCTAAAAGCCTTTTGTTGGTTATCTTTATCCTTAATCTAATACGGTGTATCTTTACAATGACTGTCTGAACATCTTTTCTTTTGGACACATCATGAAATGATTCATTATCCTTAATCTATGTTGGCTTATGTTTATACTCCCAAATGTATAAAATTCATTGATATAATGTTAAGGGGATAAAAGTATAATACTTTCATTGGCATATTTTTACTTCTCACACCATCCCTGACTCTTAAGGAGAAAATGAGCCTCCCTTCTTCAACAAGAAAGATCCCAAAAGAAAAATAAAATAGAAAAATTCTTAAAACATTGTCTAAAGAGGATAGGGGGTCTCATCATGAGCCAGCCTACCATGAACATAAGTGTGTAACAGGTGACATTCCAATTTGGCTACCAAACCAAGGAAATGACCTTCTTGAAAATTAATTTGTCAAAAGAAAAGGGGGTCTCATCACAAGCCAACCTGATCATTTTGTTACACCCTGGTGAGTGGCACTATGGCTATCTGGTCACCATGCCAGCACAGTGGTATCTTTGTGACAAAAGAAGGAAAAATTAACTACAAGAAGGACTCTAGCTCATTTGGGAGGGTTAAAAAGCAACCCCGCTGAGGCTATGAATGCTTGCTGGTAGCAGTGACTCTGCTTCTGGTATTGGAGTATCATCTTATATTTCCATATGATATCTACCTCTTATCACCTATGACTTTATTTCTAACGAAAATTTCCATTTGGTAGCACTTTTACAAGCCGAATAGCATGGCGACTTTAATCTATATTTAGTATATTCCATATGTCTGAGCATTAAATGAAAGTCATTAAACATATACCGCCGATTATGCTGATGTGATTAATTCTGCTCACAGTAAATACCTTTGACATAATGACTTAAAATTGTTGTTTTTATTTGATTTGGTCAATTCACGTCTTACGACAGATATTGCTTAAATGCTTTACTGATTTGTATGCTATGTTTTAAGACTGGTTGCTAGTGTTTATTTCGCATTAGTCTATTTGCTTTTTTTCCGCGTGATGAAAGGACGTGGACACCCTTTTCTCATCAGAGGGGGGGTGGACTACGTATGGATGGCACGTATTCTAGTTATGGATATCACTGTGACAATCATTCGGATTACCTTCGGAGTACAAATTGCATGATGAACATGAATGTGTAATAATTAGCAGGAAATTTTGATTGAATTAAGAATGGCAACCATTATGACAGGCATGCGAACTTATGATTCTACGTTAAGTATGGCTGACAGGATGAACGATTTAACTAAAGATAATAATAATTATCCAATCAGCATTGTTTCCTTGATAATTTGTGTAATATACATTACTATTGTTTTGCAATACATGGGTAAAACACAATTGTATATAGAAGAACCAACCTCAAGTGCAACAGTTATGGGAAAAAGAGAAATCCGAAGTGAACCTCCAGTACTGATGGTGTCAGATCAAGCTCACGAAATCCTTGAACCTCCTTGCTGGTTGCAGTATTTAAATAGATTGTAGGGATTCGATGAAGAGCTAACGCTAAAATTTCTGCAAAATCTGCAGAATGGTAGTATAGTGGTCAAAGGCATAAGCATGATGGTTTCTGAAGAAATCCTAGCCGAAGTCACCAGACTTAAAGAGGAAGGGGTGAAATGGGTAGACAAATGCGTCCTTTTATACAATGAAATTGAAGCATTCCATGACCCAAGTGAGCGGCTAGTACGAACAGGGAAAGGAATTCATCCTTCAGTGTCGTAACAACCGTAGCAAGAACTAGCAGTCATCATCCAAAGATATATCACTTGCAACGGCCGACATGATGTGGTAAAGCCCCAACAACTAAAAATCCTAGCCATTTTAAAGAAAATAATTTCAGTTAATTTACCATTTTATCTGAATTCCCTGTTACACAATGTTGCCCGACGAGTAAGGACATCCAAGGACCCTCATAGTGTAGTCAGTCATCATGGGTTAATTAAGTTAATTATCACAAATAGATTAGCACAAAAACAATTAACATGGGACAGTATCATAAATCCAACCTTGGCTACACCCCCGGAAAATGCGGAAACAGAGAAGCAAGGGCCAAGAACCCCAGGCCCAAAGAGAATACTAAAGAGAAAAATCCCCTCTACACCCCTAGAATTAGCTAAGCGAAGGCGCTCTATGTGAGTAAAAGCCCAGCGGCTCATCCCAGTCCAAGCAGAGGAAGCTGAACCATCCTACACACCTCCTCTTAGTCCACAAGACCCTCCTTTGCAAGACTATGAGGAGGAAGTGGCCAGGGTTTTGGGAAGCGTGGGAGTGTTTACCAAAGGTAGGGAACATCTAGGGAACATTAAAAAATATAATTTTACCTCTGACGGGTCGGCCCCTACTGACAATTCTGGTCATGAACAAACCCAACCATGCACTGATCCCATGGAGGAATAGAGGGAGTTAATTCCTACTATGGAAACACCCCTCGAAGTTGAGGTACATGAAGGAGAAGCATGCTAGAAAGGAAACTGAAACAGTAGGCATCGGTCCAGTGGACCCCCCAGCAAAAGGAAACCCTGAAGATGGAAACTTGAGAGATGGAAATCAACCAAGTGATACTCCCTTTTCAAAGTGCCCTGTGGACAAGGCCTACCA
>APFE031254170.1:0-42879 GCA_000404065.3 Pinus taeda | reverse complement strand
ATGTTCTTAGGGGGAGCATAACCCTTTGCCCTTGATGTCAAAGGGGGAGAATGAAGTTGAGGATCTTGAGGTTGCCATTAAGTCCAAAGGGGGAGATTGTTGGCATTATGATTCTGGTATGGCTCTATGATATAGATGTTGTACTTGATGGCAACACCCTCAAGTGGCAATGCACTGATCAAGCTCTCAAAATGTTGGAAATTAAGAAGTGCGCAGGAGAATAGTTCAAAAGGTGCGTACCCACAGGTACGCCGTGAAGGGACTGCGGCCGCACACGCAGGTCACCCGTTCAGAAGGTGCGTACCCCCAGATCACTTACTTCAAGGCAGAGAAGCGCGCTCACGTGGGGTTTCTTATGTTTGGCCCGTGGTATTTAGCCCGCCGTTCTTGATTCTATGGTTTTGGCCCGTGGTATTGCTTTATATTATTATTACTATTGAGCCCCATGTTTTTGGGCCCCTTGTATTGGTTATCTATGGTATTGATCCATGATTTTAGGAAGAGCTTTCCTATATAAAGCAAAGGAGATCACTTGGCTATGTATCTTTTGCAAATTGAATATCTTAAGATCTGAAATATTGGGCTATTTTTCAAAAGCTTGATCTATAAAAGTGAAGTTGAAAGCAAATCTATGAAGGGTGATCTCTCGAGTGCATGATCAGATCTAAGCATCTGACTATCGATGGCACACTAGGGGACTGCCATTTCGGCCCTAATCAGAGGTACGCAGATGATTAACGGTGCAAGTGCGTGGGTACATAGAGAAGAAGAAGGAGAAGTGCGTAGGTACGCAGAGCAGAGGAAGGCGCAGTGCGTGGGTACGCAGTGCGACAAAGGTTCAAGTGCGTAGGCACAGGGAAAGTACGCAGCTCTTCAGAAGCCGCAGGTGCGTAGGTATGCGGTGCGATAGCATCTGTGGGTGCGTGGCTATAGTAGCAGGTACGCGACGCGATAGTATATGTGGGTGTGTGCCTGCAGTAACAGTACGCAGCTTGATTGAAGAAATAGTGCGTGGGTACGCGGTGAAGCAGAAGGGTCTCTGCGGGTATACGCAGGGGAGCAGAAGGTGAAGTACGTACGCATGCAGACTAGAGAAAGAAAAATTGTGTATCTGTCTTAAGACCTTTTGTTGGTTGAATTCTTTTTGTTGATAAGGTGTTCTGGGTTTAGTTTACTGTTACTGTTGATCTGGTTACTGCATTTGACTGGGTGATTTACTTGTACTTGATGATCTCTTGATTTTTATGGATCCAGTTTGAAAATTTATGAAAAGTGTTCCTTGAAAGAAAAGAAGTAGGGGGTTGTAGCTCCCTTCCAGGAGAGACTGGAAAACGAGAGAGGGTTGTAGCTCTCTGCAGGTTGCAGCCTACGTACTGGTAAAGGACTGCACCAGTACAAAACCTTTGTAAAATAAGTTTATAATTTGAAGGAAGATAGAGACATATTGCAGCAGGTGGTTTTCACCCACATTGGGTTTCCACCTTACATATGGTGTTCTTTGGTGTGACTATATGTTTTCATTGTTTATGCTCATTATTTTATGGTACTGACATGCAAAAATAATTCAAAGTGTAAATAAGGAAGATTTATTAAAAAAACTTGATAATACTGATTCCCCCCCCCCCCCCCTCTTAGTATTATTTCCAACATTAAAATATTAACCAAATCGTTTCAGGATTTTGAAAAAAAATATCTATCATGTCGGTGCATTGAGAAATTTGTAGCCCTAGAAATTTCAAAGTGCTTTACTTGTAAACACATCAGTGATCTTTACTATGGAATGCAATGATGTTCAGATTAAGAGAGAAAAAAAAAACATGAGTTCTTTTTCTTTCTTTAAAATTGAAAAACAAGCATAAATTGATTTTTCTAAATCTAATTTCATAAAGTATTTTAAATAGTAAAAAGTTATTCGTTATTTCATTATTTTTCCCAAAATTTCAAGGGAGTGATTTGCAAGAGAGACATACCAAAAGCATTGTATTGCATTAGAATCCTTTGGAGCAACAAAACTATTCAGAAGATTAGAAGCTAAAAGTTATGGTGATTCACTCAAACCCCTACATAGTAAAATTTTTAAATTTTATTTTTGATTTCACTAATAAAAAATTTACAATTTTTGTTCAAGTTTAATTAAAAGATAGATTATTTGCAAGAGAGACATACTGGGACCCATTGTGGAGTAGAAAAATATTTTGGAACTACAGAAAGATTAGGAATATAAAAGGTATGGAAATTCACTCAACTTGTATATAGAAAAAAAAAAAAAAAAAAAAAAAAAAATTTACATTGATTTTAATATTAAATATTTTTACAATTATGTTAGATTTATTCAAAATTCAAAAATAAATAAATTTAATAATATTATATATATATATATATTATATATATATTAATATATATATTAATATATATAATTATATATATATATATATATATATAATTGCATAATATAAAAAATTACTATTGATTTTACTAGTAAAATGTTTACAGTCTCTATTCCCTATTGGAGAGTTATTTAAATTTTAAGAAAAAAAAAACAAAAAAAAACTTACCTTAAACCCTTGCTTCTTCTTGTTTAAGTGACTACAAAGTTTCACCTTAGGGTTTGACTCCCTCTACCACTTGACAATTAGGGTTTTTCATTTTAAGCATTTTAGATTTAATGGGTTTTTGTACTTACTATATATAGGGTGTTTGACATGTAAATTAGGGGGATCACTTATTGAATTAGATCCAATTCCTATCGTCTCTGTCCGTTTTACTTAAAACAATGTATGTTTCATGGTGCATTAATGTAATATAATGCACTGCTGCACCATGTGTAATACAACACATCGATGTATTATAACCCTATTGGTATTGTCCAGTCTATTTTATCAGTGCTCTCGATGTAATATAATGCATTCACATGCCTTCGCCAAATAGCTTCGTTAAGTCATTGCATTGCATTTATCATTACAAATCACATTGTCATAATTTAAAATTATTTTAAAAAATCAATTTTCATTGACAGTGCTAAACAGTTAAATGGTTGGTGCATTGAATGGCTTAAACACACTAGTACGTTGATTGAAATAAATGCACTAGTTACTAGAGTTATTTTTGGCTCAAAATTATTTGATTTATGTATAAAATATATTTAATGTATTTTGTATTGAATGGTACATGTTGTATATTGATAAAAAAATGTGTGATAAGGTGTCGAATAACTAAAATACTAATCGACACAATGATATCACATTGAAAAAAGTAGAGAAGGAAAGTCCTTTGTAAATTATTTACAAAATTAATATGTTTGAACTATATGTAAGTTTAACTAATATGTATTGGTTATTGTGTGTCATGCAAAGCCACAAAATAAATAAGGTCGATAAGATTATTTCTAATCTAAGTGAAAAATAGCATAAACGCTTGATAGGAAATTGTAGAAGGATGAATCAAGTGAATGGAAAATATTATTCAATATGAATTTTTTCATTTTTTTCATTAATATTATACTTAATAATATTATATAGCATGTTTCAAGCAATACATTAATTCATATATGTCTAATGTTCTATAAAGAGAAACAACTAAGAAAAATATTAATGTCGTTATAATAAAACAAAAATTATAGGACATGTAAATGGAAATGATTTGGTCCTTAGCTCATTTGGAGTGGCGATGGAGGTTAATTAAAGGGGGAAATTGTTTTACAAAACTATGAGGGATATAGTGGAATGAATGTTTAGACATACTTTCCACTTACAATACAAAAATGAATCCAATGATTCCAAGAACCAAATTATATCTAAACTATAAGAAGCATTTCTAGATAAATGGCCAATCAAACATGTCAAGCTTGCAAAAGAAAGAATATACAACAACAACAAAAAAGAATCATTCAAAAGGTAATATTCCTAATTAAAATGGTTTTCTAAAATTATATGTATAAATTACTACAAACCATTTATTTATTAACATAAATTTTGTTATATTTAGTTTTCATATATCAATATAAAAATAGTTTATTACTTTTTACAGGAATATTATGAAAATCCTAAAGGATCAACAAGCTGATATGTGAAATATGCCAATAGGAACGTTCAAAAAAGTGTACAAGGAGATGATCAAAGAAATGGACATAATTACATCACAAGAGGATCCAAAACAACAATGTGCTTCAAATGTATGTAATCATGATTGAATTTGTACACATAAAAAAACAATTTAGCATTAAATATTATATTTCAAGTATTTTCTTGCAGAAAAGAAAACAAAATGGAACTCATTCAACACATAAAATAGGATGGCAAGGAAGAAAAGAGTTGATATCAAAGTTTGTGAGTATTTGTTAATATTTCCTTATAACAACTCAAGGTTTAATTTTTGTATATTTTAAGTTGTTTTACAACAACCATCCTTGGATGCCTTCAAATAGGTGCTAACATACAAAGAAGAGTCATCGAAAGAATTGATTTTCATTGGGTTAAATATGGGTTGTGAGAATATGTTGGCATATCAAAAATTAACTATGAAATTTGTAACTATCTATTTTGTTTTACTTCTCTAAGTTTATAATTAATAGAATAAAAAAATCCTTTATATTAAATATATGATTTATAATGGGGTTTAAAACATGCAGGAAACAAAGTATGGAACTATGCCAACAAATGACTTGCTGCAACAAGGCATGAGACTTGGTTTGTAGCCATGAGTACAATTTATGATTCACTTCTTGCTATGGTACATTGCTATTTGATTTACATTGATGTATATTATTTATTTAGATTTTCATTATTCTCGCCAATTTAGATACACTCATTTAACTTTATTTTTATGTTTGGAGATGGAACAAGATCAAGAAGACAAAAACAATCGATGCAATCAACAAAAAAATTGTCCAAATAACCCAAGTCATGGAAGTAGCTCAAGCACTAATAGAAGTTCCAACGAAGAATGATGATCTATTTGGATATTAATGCAACTTGTTGTATTTTTTGAAATATTTTTTTGTGAAAATCAAACATTTTGTTTAATGTAATGGATATAGTGTCCCAATTGAAAGACAAGGGGTTACCAATAAAAATCTCATTTTGTATGACAAAGAGCCTCTTACTGATATATATAAAATACATTTTAATTTATTCTATTGTGTTATCCAATGTTGTTGTGAAATGTTAAACCATTGATTAAATATATGGATGATTGAATATTATAATGAGATGTGAAATATGATAATATAAAAAATTAATCCAAACACAATAAACAAATGCACTAATTAAAATTTAATTTATGTGAATACAATTATAAGGCTGATGTCAATTTTTCGATGAATAACTAATTTAAAAAATTACAATAACTGCACTATCACAAGTTGACGTTTCCAAAAAAGAGAAAATATCATATGAAAAACTAATTAGTCCATAACATAAACATGCACGGGTGCATTACATTATATAAAAGCACCATGATGACATCTTTTTTGCATGACTAGTACCTTTTTGGAAACAACAATACCGGGGCGTTTATTTATCCAAGCACCAGTATTGTTTGCAATTAATGCCCCAGTGAGTTGTAATTCTTAAAGCACTAGTTCTTTCATAAAACTAATGCCTCGGTCCTACAAACTATTATTTCCAACCCCAGTGCATTATTTAAATTAACATCACTAGTTCTTTTATATCCTTAGCTCACTAGTGCATTTATACAACCATATGCATCTAGGGCATTTTTTGAGGTATACACACCGAGGCAATATACATCTAAGGCACCAGTGCTCTTTGAATTTAATGCCATGGTTCTTTTAGTTTTATATGTGACCCTAATGCTTTTATATATGTAGTGCACCAGTGCAATTTGTTCCATAAAGCGCACCACAAAAAGACAACTACTAAAACCTCTATTTGCCCATATATTTTCAATTGTGATGAATTTCCATTATAATCTCCACCAAAACATCCTCTATTTCAAACAAATGTTTTAGGAGATGTTTGTTTGACAATTTTTGCCAATTGTATAACACTAAAAACCTTTGTTATAACCTCAATTAGAAGGTATTATCCTTGTAGTGAAGTTATCTTAATTTAACCCTATGGAACTCCTCCCTCTAGCTGCATCACAATAAATATTTTTTTCGGATGGGTCACTGGAGCCATATGCTTGATTAGTTTAATAACGAGATGCCCACTATCCACAATTGGAACTACACTCGGTGAATTATCCTCATTCATGTCCTTGGGATAAACATTGTCATCACATATACCCACTCCATGATGTCAAGTAATGGAAAATCGAGAACAATCCACCATTTAGTGGACCACTGCATCGCATCTAGAACAACAAATGACACATCCACCACTAACAATTTGTATTGAATCATATAAACTATAGATTTATATTAACTAGAATATGGGCCATTATCCACAAGTTATTCTCTGTATACCAATCATCTCCTATAATATAGGATATTATTGCATATCCTATGGCTTTAATACCTACATTATTCCAAATTTCAAGTGGAATATTGGGAAATTTTACCCAAATCAAAACATTATATGATTTATACATATACACACATCAAAAAAAGGTTTCCATAATACAAGCCCAAGAAAAAAATGATTCATTAACCACGTTTGGGCCAATATCTTCCATGCGTCCTCCTCATACCAAAGGATAACATCATGTCATCCTCTCAACATGAAATGACTTATGGTGTTATACATGAGAAAAGGAAATGTAGAGTTTGACATACCTTCTATTGGGATAGTGCTACATGTCATGTTATGGACACCCATGCCCACAAAAACATTCACGTTAAGTGCCACATGAGAGGTCTTAGGCCTATTATTAATCTCAAATGATGGTGGATTTAGACTACCAAATCCATGAGAGGAAATGTTAGGAATTGTCAAGAATACTTACTCGTCTCTATCATGTCACCATGACATAACCTTGTTTGTTAGAGTGATGTTTTTAGATTTGCGATGACATAATTATGATAGCTAGCTATAAGAAAACATGATCCTTGGAGAGAGATTCATCCAAGTATCTTATTATCTAGATATCCCCATCATCTAAAGAGGGACCCATGCTTGGATAAGGAACCTCTTCCCTGACAAGAATAATGTTTTTTCATTAAAAAAACCCTTCAAAACCCCTAAACACAATAAAATTCTCCATAAATTATGTTTTCATTACACATCAAAATTCACAAGGTGATATGAGATTTAAGGGCTTCAAAATTTTAAAAGTATGAAAAAGTCAAATTTTCATCATAACGTTTCACTAAAAACATGTTACCCATATTCATGTATTCAATATTAGGACAAAGCAAAGCACTTTTAGATAAATATTTGATCCTTACCTTGCTCGATTAAATCTGTGACTTATATAATGGAATATAAGAGGCCTCAATAAAAAAGGAAAATGCTTCCTCTTAAGAAATGAAGTCATGACATAAAAGCTAGACATCCTTCTATTGCAAAAACAAAGTGTAGTGCTTGGAACATATAGAATATCATAATAGCATGTTTTTTAAGTAGTGACATAATATACATTTTTTATTAAATGGTCGAGTGAATAGCCATCATCTAGAAAAATTCTAATATCATCCTCTTATATGTGACAATGGAGAATCACCTTATTTAAGAACCCGATACGAAATTAGATTCAAAGAAATAGGCACAATAGCTAACTTTTATGGCCCATAAATGTCCCATCTAAAGGGAACCTTCATTGAATCTATAAAACAACTAGGGGGGAGAAATAAAAGAACGTAATGGATTTAATGAGGGTATTTCAACATTGTCAACTCTTTATTCGAGCAAATAGGGGGAGTTCACAAACAATGGGAAAAAAAAACCCATTTCAAGAAATTAAATAAGAACCTTAAGCTCATAAACATACAAACCATATACGGCCTTAATACTTGGAACAATAGATGAAGAATAAATCAAATGGAGGTAGTATGCTTGGATAAGTTGTTTGTATTTAAAGTATTTTTGGAAATGGTATATGGAGAAGATAGTGGGAGACTATCATTTTTCCTCTTGTGAACTTGTGAGATGTAAGTGTAGGTTCCAAAGTGGATTTGACAATGTGTATACTTTCTATTTGTGAAAATTTGATGGTGCAACCAACTATAGTTGTAGTTATTCCTAGCTAAGAGATCAATTTGGTGACTAGGTTTGTTGCATATGGTGGATGACCTAGCTAGTGTTTGACGAGCATGAGTTATATTGGCTTGTATTATGTTTTTGGTATCTACTTGTAACTTCATCCTATGTATATATGAATATTTACTTGCTATCGCTTTGTATTCTTGTAGATCTAATTTTGAACTTTTATCCTCATAATGGTTGAGTAATTTCTAGAGACGATTATGCATGTTGATTTTACATGATAATGTGAAGATTTTGTTGACAATTTTGGAAAATATATGGAATTTAAGTGGGAATATCTATGGCTATAATGAATATGTTGTAATAATTAATTTTAGATATATTATATGTTGGGAATAATTCCCTAAGTGCTAGAAAATAAATTCCCTTGAAGTACACTCATTTGATTTTTATTTTCTTGGGTTTCCTTATGTATCTAGTTGGATAGAAGTGAAATATATATTATTATAAGTCATACTTTAGCTTCAGCCAAAAGGTTGAAATTTGATGAGAAAAATATCTAGAAAATCTAAAGGTTGAGGTGATATTTTTGAGTTTATATTTCAAGGTGTCTTCTAAGAAATTCAAGAAAAAGTCAGTATAAATCAATCCATATCAGAGTGATTTATTAAAACAAAATTATTTGATACATCCCTTATGAGAACACAATAAAATTTATTTTACATATTCTTGCAAATGTATTCATATGTATGGTCCTCCATAATAAAAATTCATAATCAAGTCTCCTTCTATCTCTTTGTTGTGGGTGTTGATTTTTAACAATGGGATACAACATGGAGAAGGAAAAATAGTAAGGTATAAACTATGAAGATACTTTTGCATCTGCAACTTAATTTATTTCTTTTTCTTTTAGCTTTCAAAGAAAATATTTAGGTGGTAATTCCACTAAATGGATGTTTTTTTGAAGACATGGATAGAGTTTATATGGATCAACCATAGCGTATTATTACCAAAGGTAAAAATCATAGGTTCTTGAATGTAAATTTACCAAGACACATTTTGACAAGCCACTAACTCTATTCAAAACTAGTGTAAGGATAAACGGTCCTCCACATATGAGATTCAAACTATTTTGTTGTCTATTCAGAGTCTTTTGAGAGAAAAAATATTGAATCTCCTTTTAATAGCCATGCAACAACACTATGGAACAATCAAGAATAATTTTAAAATGTGGTACAAAAGAAGTACAATGAAGCAAGTGGGATAATTGGTCAATAATTTCAATTCATGCCATTTTCAAGCCTAAGAATCTTTGTATTTGGTGGAAGCGAGGTTCTTGAATGTGAATTTAGCAACAGAAATTTTGACAAGCCACTAACTTTATTGAAGTCCAGCATAAGGATAAATGGTCCCTTGCATATGAGGTTCGAACTATTCTGTTGTCTATTCAGAGTCTTTTGGGAGAACTAAATAATGAATGTCCTCTTAATAGACATGTGGCAACAGTATGGAACAATCAAGAAGAAATTGAGAAGGAAGTACATAAGAAATACAAGGAAACAGGTGGGATAACTCGTCAATAATTTTAATTCATGCCATTTTCAAGCCTAAGATTCTTTGCATTTGGTTCAACCAAATTTTGTTAAGTGCTAGTTCTACAATTTTTTGAAAACCCTAGATTTGCAGGTGTTTAAGAAGGAATGTAGACTTACCATTTATGAACCCTGATGCCTGAATATGCCAACTACAATGGATTCTTGAAGGATTTCATGTAGGGAATGGAACATTGAATCAAATGTAGGGAGGAGCATCAAGAAAGACTCAAGGTCTACAAGAATCGAACGTAGGGAGCGGAGCCACTAAGAAACACTCATGGTCTATATATCTCTAATCTATATAATGACATGCAAAAACCATATATTGAGACAAATGACATGCCAAAACCATATATTGATATGAGCTAGGAATTAATAATAATAATTTGATAATATAATATGGGTTTTGATAATAGTATAATTTATAATATAATTTCAAAGAAATATATTATTAAAAAAAAATGAACAACTATGCGATAGAAAATAGTGATTAATTTTATCAATTAATAATCAATTTACACTAGTGGTTACATTTTTAAAACAAATCATGTAAGTTAAATTAGTAGAGGTGAATTTTAGTTGATAATTTTATCAATTGTTATAGTATGTCTTAAATCACTATCATTAATACACATTCAATCCATATTTTGGTGAGTAGAAGTGCCTCTTGAAACAAATAATGCCAATTCATGGCATTCAATACTCAATAAAATGCATTAGCTAGCCATAAGCATCCATGACTCATAATATGATAATATTCATGTATTGTCTTGGGATTTGATCTATCAACCTCTACATTGGCTTGCAAAGATCATCATAGTAGCCCTCAAACATATCTTGCAGTTGATCCCTACAATGCACTTTCCAATCATCATAAAACTCCTTGAAATTCCCCCAATGAGAACTTCCCATTCAGTCACAAGGTTGGTTCCCCACGGAGCTTATAATAGATGGTGATGGGGTGTACCATTAAGTCACTCAATGATGTGAAGGTCACCGGTTCGAAAATCTATTGGCAAAAACTCAGTCATGTTAAGGGCTGGTGTGGCCTAGGCCGAGTGCAATCCTTGGGTGATTTTGATAATTTAGATGTCCCTAGGTCACGGTTTCTCAAGCCATGGGTCAAGCTTGATGTAATATCTGGAGAACTCGGAGCACTTGACAAGAAAAAAGAAACAAGGTTGGTTAGCGGACAATCTATCAAGCTTCTTGTGAATGTAGAAATCCTTTACAAGAGAAGTCACCTTTACAAATTATAAAATGGGAGAGTATCCTTTGCTTAAACTACTCATTATTTCTTCATGAAAAGTTGTATACACATTTGCATAGTGTCGTAAATATAGGATTATTTACTGGAATGAGTTATGGGGGAGATTTAACCTAAGGTATAATTTTTTTACTTTTTATTTCAGATTGTACTAAGATCCAAAAGATTGATACAAGTTGTACTTCGAAAGATTTTTCATTTTATGAAGTTGAGAATATAAAACCTTTATATTCATATGAGTTATATACATGCAATATCACAATGCGTGGCATGACATAATTAATAATTTTATGCATTTGAAAAAACAATATTAATAAAAGATCAAAAAATATTTATTCTAGAAATAGTTTCATGCAACACATCACAAGCTATTTATTTCAAGGATAGTATGAATCCATTACAATGATATACTCATTAAGATCTCAACATGTCACTTGAAGGAATTGAACATAAGTGGGGATGAAAACAATCATGTCTTCCAACCACCAAGGTAAATCCTATTAACAACTAGATTGTTTTAATTTTTTGATTCTAAGTACCATTTTGATTATACTTGTGTTCATAGAATTCCAAAATTATTGAAGAAAAGTTTTTCTACCTTAATGAATTTCCAAAATTCATTAATAACTTATACACTTTGTGAAAAGTCCTTTTATACATTTTTCAATGGGCTTATAATTGATTGTTTGAGTCATTATACACAATTGAAGAATTTGATTGTCAAATTCTCTCTGTGAGTAATATTTAAATCTCAAAACCCTCTTATATAGTCAATGCATGCATCTACCATAACCATTTCAAATTTCGGTGCATACGAGCATAAACTAAAAAAAAATCAACACTAGCCCCATTCTCAAGTCACATCATGACTAGCTCAAGGGACTTCTGCAAACCTCTAGAAATTTATTCATTGAAACTTGCAAAGAATAGATAGTGCAACATAATAAATTATACAATCAACTGAGAACACTTTCAGATGATGATGATGGCGATGAGAATAATGGTGATGCCTACTAGGTGAATGTGCTTTCTTGATAATCTTTTAAACCATATGCTAAATCGATTTCCCTCTGTGTAAGATTGGTATCTCCACTACTTTGATCTTCTTTAACCATGTAGATAAACCATACCATGATAACCTACCATTATTATCTTGTTTTCATCATTCAATCCATACCTTCATCCAAAAAATATTCTTCACAATGTATAAGTGTATTGCATCCCACTCTTGACCAACTGTATTAAAATAAAACAACTAACATATATATAATTATTTACCATGTTATACCTTCATAATAATGGATTATGCAGGAAGTCTAAAAATGAAATAAGTATAATATACATTAAAACAAAACAAAAAATCAAATGTGCTATAAATCTCCATTATCTACTTACATCTCACTTTCCTCATTCTACCTTTCCCCAATAGGTTCTCCCCTTCAAATTTGTTCTTAGAGTTGACATCCCAAATGAAATCCAATACAATTACAGGACTATATTGACCAATATAAACCATGGGTTATATCCCTCTACCATAGAACCTTTAGGAATTTTTCTTTGTTTGACCAAAGCCTTAGGTGATTTCAAGTGCCTCTCAACTATCCACATTGATCCTGTGTGTACAGGTCCACACTTTTCAATCTCCTCGACTTGCTGTATGAGGTAGTGTTCTTGTGCATTGAAAATTCCAGAGGTAGATACTTTTGCATTTCACACAATAGATGAGGAACTTGTTTCTTTCAATACTTTATATCTTATTTATCAATTTCTTTATATGGCATCCATCTAAAAATGAAGCAAGAAAATTACAGGTTTCAACAAAAAAAGTATATAGTACATGATGACAAGTAAAACACATGTAATCAAAAATATGCGACATGAAAACTTATTAAAAAAATTACACTTTACACATAAATCTCCACTTACCTCATGTATTTGCCAAGATCATATATAACTTTTTTGACATTTTTGTTAAAGTTTTCTGTAGAGATAGAGGGAGAACATATTGTAACAAAAATATCGATCGATCATTATTTTTTCCCAAATTAATAGGAAAAAAAAAAACTAATTGACAAGATGTTTCACCAATGTATAAATATATACACCAAAATAATTTCCTTAATGAACGTATGCCAATCATGAGTTTTTACCCCACCTAATTCACTTTTCTTTGTTAGGATATTTTTTATGTTTGAAGAAAATCCAGTTGGAAATTTAATTTTTTCAATAACCAATTTAATATCCTTGCTTTACTACACTATCAATAACCATGGAAGGGCGCTTATATTTTGGTCATCTCCATTGCTATTTGAATGAGTCACACTTTTCAATGCATGGTTTCCCTCCTCAATGTCATTACAAATATTAACAATTTTTTCATTATTTCTCCTTCCATCTAGGATCCGCGACAAGGTCTCTATTACATTCTTCCCGATGTGCATTGTATCAAACAAATGAACAATTTCTAGGTGCTCATAGTAGGGGACTCTCTTGAATTACGAGGGATAACTTTTCATTCCTCATGGAAGTGCCCTGTTATTAATTACTTGATGACCCACAACGTGAATCATGGTTAAAGCTATTATAAAAACAATATAACATGTCAATTAGTATAGTGAAGGAAATGTTATGAAAATATAAAATAATCAAAAAATACCATGTATATTGATACATAGGAAATTTGATCCATACCTTGAGAGACTCTATTATATTGTAACTTCCATGCAGGAGGTGTCATTCTCCGTGGTCTTAATCTAATTTCTTCTTTCCCATTGAAAATATGTTTTTCAGTACTTCGATGCCTATGGTTCTTAAAAAGGAAGCTCCTATACTCATCAAACAACTCCTTTCCTAAGCTTCTTGAATGGTAATATTTCATCTTAGGATCACAAACTAGACAAGCAAATTTACCCTTTGTTTGAAGACTTGAAGAGATCGAATAATTTTTGTATCAATTATTTTAAGTATGTACAATGAAGGTTGAACTATTTAAAAAACATTCGTGAAATAAACTTCATAAAATTAAAAGCTATAAAAGTGCATGGTAACATTATAAGATACCATAGAAATGTGTTAGCTCTAGAGAATCATGAATTGTCCATACAATCATTACTTGGAATTCAAATCCCCTTTGTGCATCTACTGGTCTAGAGATATCATACATAGTGACATCGTTCCATAACTCCAATATATCATGGATAAGAGGCTCAATACATACATTCATATCTTTGACTTGGTACTTACCTAATTGATTGAACATATAATACATAATTACTACATATATGAGTAAATAAAAAAAATTATAAGACATAATTATAAGGCATAATTGAACACATGTGAGTAAACAAAAAAATATAAGACATAATGATGAAACAAACAAGACAAATGAGATGTTATTGTGTTAAAAAAAAATATTCTAAACAAACTAATATGTGGAACAATCATTGTCAACATTGTGTGCTCCCTCTTTCTTGACTTCCATGGAGGAATGTTATTGTTGATAACAAAAACAAATCACACCGAGTAAGTAGATATGGGCTCTCTAAATGGATTGACACCATCAACTGCTAATGGAAGCCTAATATTACGAGTTTCTCTTTTAAAATATGGCCACTTTTCCTCTATATTCCTGAATATAAATCCATCTGCAGGCATTCAAATAAAACCATCTTCAATTCTATTTGTTGCACAGTAATCCATAAGTTTTGTTATGCTTTTTCACATGAAAAATTGTCGTAGACATGGAGTTATGGGAATATAACAAAGAACCTTGTGAGGCGCCTTTTTTGTTACTTTATCGATTTGATATCTACTCTCATCACATTTTGGGCATACGTCTTTCGACGAATGTTATTTATAATAGAGAATATCATCATTAGGGCATGCATGAATAGCTTGATACTCCATTCCAATATATTTCATAATTGCATGTAAATATTGGTATGTACGAGGTAGAATATTTAATGGTGGTAACATAAATTCACCTAATAATCTACAACATAAAAAATAAAATAAAAATAAAAATAAAAAGTACTGGTTAATGTACTAAACAATATTAATCATACATACTACATCCAAATGTTACAAACTAATAAAATGATGATCAATGTACTAACATTAAAAACAAAGGAAAAAACAATTTATTTATCATGTATATATCACTAAATGTCACAAAATATATTGCATACCTTAGGTGTTGTGTCATACACGTGTTTGAAAAATCATTCACCACCTTTAAGTTGACCACTAGTAATACAACAGAGACAAGAGATTTCTATGAGCCTTCATAAAGAGGTTTAATTTCCCTCTCAAATATAGGTATATCAAAATCATGGTCATCATACTGGTTTCCATTATCATCCACTCCAATATTATTAAATGTCTCTTGGATCAGTCTATTTGTCCCATATTCTTCAACTATGTTATCAACATCATGATCTTCTTCCATAAGATCATTAGCTTTATCCTTAATATTCATCGCTCCATGTTCTTGAACAGTAGCTTGTACTACAACCACCTCTTCCTTGTCGAGCAATGCCTTAGGGGGCCCATAATATACAATTGCAATCAATAAAATAATATTAGTATATATTACAAGTATTTAAACGTCGATATAACTATTGTTTACAAATATAATATATAATGAAAACAAGGACAACAAAGACAAAGAGAAAGAAAACTTAGGTGAGACCAAGAAACAAACACAAGAAATCAATGATGATGCTTATGCAATTTATCAAGATATTTAAGAATATGTTAAAAAAAATCTAAGAAATATGTTACTTTTCTTGACATGTAGGAAGTGAGACACTTTCTAAGATATATAATCATGACCATAATAAAAATAATATTGATCTTATTTTCCATTCATCATTATAATTTCATATTCTTTCTTAAGTTCACTTAGAGACCAGAAGTTTTAAGAGGATGGGTGAGCAACCATGAGCTTGGGTGAGAGTAAGAAACAAATACAACAAACCAATTTGACCATGAAGCTTGTGCAATTTAGAAAGATGTTTAAGATTATATTGAAAAAAATATTAGGAACAATCAACATGTGTGAAATATAGGAATGCATCTAGCACATATTTAAATGATATGTAAGAGAATTTAATGCAGAGAAGTGCACCAAAAATAACTCTAGTGATGTGCAAAGGTGCGACACATATAGGGTTAAAGACACTTAAAAACGAGACATGTGATGGTAAGAAGACATGAAAATGATACTTGCACATGTGAATTACCATGAAAGTGGCACATGCCAGAGCGAAGATAACATGAAAACGCCACTTATCAAAGTGAAATCAAGCCAAAATGACACTCATGAATGTGAAAACGGAACGTGTAAAAATGAAAGTGTGAAAAATACAACAATTGAGCAAACTCACCAAAATAGAAGTAAAAAAGCAACCAAAGTGAGGGACGTTGTCAACAAAAGTGTGCATTGACTATTGACATGAGCTAAACATTGCACAAACATTGCCTTGATGGATGGTGTTATGCTTGTTTAATCTTGGATAAAGGAAGTGTGTGTTTTTCTTTAGGAAATTGGTAGGGAACCCATTAAAGACAATTTTTATAGGAACGCTATTTTACTAAGGCACGACGTCAAATGTCTCTCCTTTCATAGAAAATGGGGTATTATTTCTTTTGACTACTTATTTGATTTGACGAAAATGTCAAAAACTCACTGCTTTGTGCTTAGTGGTAAGTGAATGCTATAGAATAAAAACATTGTGCCTACTTCAAAGGACATTCAAAATGGAATTTTCTACATGAGTGATAATAAGTAATATAAATTTAGAAAAAATAACCATTGAGGATTTATCAATCATTTCATTAATCTACCCTTCCTAGAACTATTATAGATTTAATATTACTTCAATTATTTTTCTCACAATTTACAACAAATTAGACTCTTTACTTATCACAAAAAGAGACTTTATATATACAACTCTTCACTCTATATTAGTTGAGATTAAAAAATTCATTGTCACCTAAAACAGTTTGAAACACCAAGTGCAGCTTGTGTCCTATACCTTTTTCCTTAAAAAATGAGAAAGAGTCTCTTTTATGAGCGAAATAGATTATGGTTACGAACATAACATTTTAATAAATTATGGTCTATAAATTTAAAATTTTTAATAATAAAGTAATTTCATTTTTAATATAATATATTCATAAAAAATGGTTTTTTATTAATCATCATCTTACCTAATTAATAAAATGGACTTCGTTTTTACTTATCCAATCGTCTTCTCTATAAATAATTTTATTTTTAATCAATTTTTTATTTAATTAATCTTTTAATGATATTATATTTATATTTTGTCTATAAATTTTATTACATAATTATATAATTATTTTCTCTTCCTTTAAAAATGTATTCACTATGTCCATATTTAAATTATTTGCATAATATATACTTAGAAACTTATTTATAATGCCCCTATAAAAATCCATGATTAACCTCTAAAGCCTCTTGGTCCTAATTAACCCCCTAAACATACATTAACCCCCTAACACCTTAACATAATTCTCCTAAGCCCTTAAACCCCTAACCCCTAATCCCTTAACCCCTAACCCCTAAACTCTTAAACAATAACCCCTTATCCCTAAGCCCATAAAGTAATTAACCCCTAACTCGAACTAACCCCTTAATTGGCACTAATGGAAATAATCAAATAATATTTCTAGTCCACATCAAGATGAAAACATAGGTCAAACACCTCCCAAAATAATATAAAGTACATTTACAATAGAAATACAATACAAAGACATACAATCTAAAATGCAATATATATATAAACATTTACAAAAACAATCTACAATACAAAGACGTCTAATGAATAACTTATTAATGGATGATATTCATGTCTGCTTTCAGTGTGTACATAGTCTCTACAATGGTTTCTAGCTTATTTTATTATAATTATCCTTGGCCTCAAGCCCTTTCAATTTCTACAAGGGAAATAACATCTTCGATCCTCATAAGCCCCCGACGTTGATCCTACGTATCCTTGGTATCCTTGAGGAATGTTATGTGACTTTTTTTGTCACCAAAATTTCAGTGATGATTTTGTTCAAATATTAGCCTCAAAATAAGCTTACAACCTTTCAAAACAATCACAACTAATATAGCAACTATGTCAAAGTTATATGATGTGTGTGTGTGTGTGTGTGTGTGTGTGTGTGTGTGTGTGTGTGTGTGATTAATATATATTAATAATATTATAATAATTATAATATTATGTTATGTTTATTATAATTAGTTAAACTCAATGTAAAGCAGTCCCATATTAGACATTATCAAAAGAAAAAAGCCATTAATGGTAGAATTGAACATTATGTAATGGTTAATTTCTATTTTTTGGATATTGGACAACACATTTTCATATTAGATAAAACATTAGATATTCGACAGTAAAAAAACTCTCGTCGGATATTTGACGACCGTAGGGGTTACAAAAAAGAATTAAAAAAAATAAAAAATGTCAGATAGTCAATGGGAAAATACCTTTCATCCGATATTCAACAGTTAAAGAAATCTCGTCAGATATTCGATAGTCGTCGGGATTTTTTAAAAAAAGTACATTTAACTTTCCGCATTTTTTCTTATTTTATCTATTCTAATAGATTCTGTCATCAAAATTTCCACCCAAATGTAGTAGTGTGTGCATTAGATTTATTGTAAAAGGAGGTTTCCCCCTTAGGCAAGACTATTACCCATTGATATTTATCATTTGCAAGGCATTTAGTTAATAAAATTTAATATCATGTAGCAACATTTCTTAGGTTTTTCTCCTTTAATCAAAACATCTTGGAATTTCTGCTATATGTGTTTTTTCTTGGAATTTTTACATGACAAAATTTTGAGGAGACTAAGGAGAAGTGTAAAGGTATAAGTGTTCAAAATTTCAAGGTATTTTACAAAGATACATCTTGTGGAAGATAAGGTTTGTGACTAATCTTGAATTTAATTTTAAACGAGTCATTATGGCATTTTCACTATAATTTTATTTATTATTACTTACTTTTTGGGAAGTTTCGAATAGTGAAATGTTGATGTGACTAAGGATAAATATTGGGGTATACATGGTAAATATTTGAGGTTATACTTCATTATAACTATAAAGATATAATGTACAAAAGATGTGATTTGTGACTAATTTTGAAATCAAATCTAGAAGATTCATCTTGGATATTTTTCTATAACTTATTTGTGGGAAGGTTTTACACTCTAAAATTTGCATAATTATGAAGATAAATTGATTTGGATTTGATCATTGTATTGTTTTCATCCATCTTGCTGCTTTCAGAGTGGAAAAAGTGGAGGAATTAGCTCACATGACCATTTTTATCAGTGAGACCTAGTTTGGAAAATTAGGGTCAGAAACCTTCCAGGAGTAGATTGAGTGATCATGTTAGCCTCCTATTGCAATAGGGGTTCATATTTCATGATTGACGGTTTGCATGCCAAATATGTCATCTTTTTATTACTGCAAAGGCTCCATATTTCCAGGGAGTTTCATTTAGATAAGTCATTCAAATTTTGAAGAGATGTTCAGTCAAGGGAAGGCCAAACAGTTTAAACTTGGCTTCCCCGGGTTTCAATTGCTTGCTTTAGAATATAGAGATGAATATTTGGCCAAACAAGCTAAAAACTTGGCGGATTAGTAAATAGGTAGAGAAACCAGGGCGCTCATCAGCTTAATCTGAGCCCCGGAAGAGACAAGGGTCGATTTAGATAGGAGGATAGTTGAAAGAAAGGTTGAAAGGCTGGGTATGCTAGTTCAAGGGCACCCATACCAAGAGAAGAAAAAAATGTTAGGAGAGTAGGCCGGGTAGGTAGCGTTGTGGTGGCAGAATCATGGCTTGAGATCCGTTTCATTTTATGTTCTCAAGTGTGTTATCCGTTCGCATCTCAAGCATAAGGCAGTTTCAATTTGGAGGATCTCAAGCGAGGCATGTCTGAATTTCCCTTTTTCCCTCAAAAACACTCGCTAACTTCCCCTAATCCGCTTAAAAAGTCCTGTTTCCCCTTCAAAAGCCTAAGATTCCTATCCTTAGCGCTCTCTGATCAGATTACATATTAAATTCTAACTTATTATCTAAATCCCAGTTATTCTTCCCTCCCCATACTAAAAACATTATACGAGATCCCCCTAAATACATATCCCCTCCATTGGATGAAATATAACCACAACTAGCTCAGCATTTTCTGCTACTACTACAAAGGACTATCAACCTTTAGTTATGTTTCTAATGGTTGTGAAAGAGATGATGCTAAATCAAAGCAGCTCTTCTTGATGTTATAAAAGTCAGCGACAGAAAGATTGAGGCAGAGGAGTAAGGCAGCAGCTGCAGAGGCTAGCTCATTTGGATCCACGTGTAACAGTCCACTATGGCATACCGTCAACATCATCACTCTTATCTTTTGATTCACTTAAACAAATTTTAGCTGTGGCAACATTGGATGGAAGAATAAAAATTATTGGAGGGGCAGTTTTTAAACAATCAAGGTCATCTTGTCAGCATCACCAATTAGAATGATATTCAGATATGGGATTTGGATGGACCGACACTGGCCTGTTATATCCAGTGGGAAACGAACATTACTGCTTTTGCTGTTATTCAGGGAACTTTTTACATGTATATTAGGGATGACTTGGGCAATGTAGCTGTTTTCAAATATGATCATGAGAAGGTAGAGCTTTCAGAGATGCCCTACAATATTCCCATGCACATTATACAAGAAGCATCAAACCATTTGGATTCTTTTCCTTCTTCTATAGTTGAAGTTCTCCCACAACCCTCTGCTTCTGACAGCAGGGTTCTTATTGCATATGCAAATGGGTTGATTATTGTATGGGACATTTATGAAGCTCATGTGGTTGCAGTCAGAGGTTGTTCAAATCTTCAACCCAAGAATAGTAATGCAAGCTTCAGGCTTCAAAACTCCTAGTAGTGATGGAGTTCCTCCACTGGATAATGTAAATAAAGCAGGAAATCTTGATCCTGGAAATGCTGGCATGAGAATTCCTGAAGATTTGACAATTCAACAAATTAATACATTGGATTGGGAGGATTTGGTTGAACCACAAAGTTGTCTTGAAGGAATTTACTATGAAAATAGAACACAACCCAATAAGAAACCTCTTCCAAGCGGGCAGTTCAAAACTGGTGACATGTTGAACACTACTGTAAATGGCATTGGTGCCAATTTTTTCATTAATTATTTGCAACACCAGCGAAAAGTACAGCAACAGAATATTTCTTGCAAGATAGTTTATGGGGAAGAACAGTTTCCAAATGTTGCACAAACTGGAAACATACCTGTGGTGGAGCATCAACAGTTTCAAGTATGGAAGTCTGATTTCAAAGAAGAAAACCAGATGGGCTTTCTGGAGCAGGATGAAATGCTTCATAATCAGTGGGTTGAAGGTCAAAACCAAAAAGGTGCTTTGTCTGAAACAGTTGACAGTGCTTTGTATCCAGATCAATCAGTCATGGAACCTCTAGAAGTCTGTGAACCTATTGATATAGGGAAGGAATATTCTTTCAAAAAGAAAGACAGCTTTGGACTGTGGTTAAGTTCTGTTCTAGAAGTTTCTCCAAACTCAGTTGATGAATGGCAGACGGAAGACAGTAGAGCAATTAGGGAGGTGTTAGATTCCCATGTTACAGTTGACTAGTCACCTGTTCAAGGGCACATTTTCTGTATCACTGAAATTTCACCTATGTGGGCATTTTCATCAGAAAAAATGAAGGTAATCATTACTGGCTACTTCAGTGAAGCTCAAAACAACTTTTGGGAATCTAAATGGTCTTGTGTCTTTGGGGAAGATATTGTTGCAGCAGAAATTGTTCAACCAGGAGTTTTCAGATGTAAAGCTCCTCCACAGGCTTCTGGTATGGTCAGTCTATTCTTGACTTGCAGTGGTCGAGTCCCACATAGTCAAGTTTTGAGCTTTGAGTATCATTCTATGGGTACTCACCTAGACAACTAAATTTCGTTTCACCAATCTGATAAATCTGTATGTGAAGAGTTTGCACTTCAGATAAGGTTGATTGATTTGCTTTTCTCTAGCTTTAAAGGAACTTTATCTCGAAGCAGTAAAATAACTGAGAGGGCCATAACTATGGAAAGGATTATTTCCTTACTATTCACAAATAATGAGGGAGATTGGTTTTCACTTCCAAAAGCAGTTGTAGAGAGAAGAAAATCAATCGAAGAAGCTAAAAGTCATCTACTCCAGCTAATTCTGAAAAAAGAAATTACAAGAATGACTCAGTGGAAAATTGCGCGCATACAGTAGAAAACTCAGTGCAAAAATTGCGCGCATACAGTAGAAGACTCAGTGCAAAAATTGCGCGCATACTGAAGAATGACTCAGTGCAAAATTGCGCGCATATAGTAGAAGGCTCAGTGAAAAAATTGCGCGCATACAGTAGAAGGCTCAGTGAAAAAATTGCGCGCATACAGTAGAAGACTCAGTGCAAAAATTGCGCGCATACAAAAGAATGACTCAATACAAAATTGCATGCATACAGTAGAAGGCTCAGTGAAAAAATTACGCGCATACAGTAGAAGACTCAGTGGAAAAATTGCTCACATGTAGCAGAATGACTCAGTGCAAAATTGCGCACATGCAGTAGAATGACTCAGCGGAAAAATACACATTTGTCTTTTAAAAAACAATAAGTCACCACATGTGACTCTTTTTAAAGATTTGGAGGCCTGATGGCTCCATTGTTGAAAGTTTCTTTAACTAAGATAACGCTCAGTTTACATGAAAATTTTGACAATTTAAAATTCTACTCTAAATCTGTCATTGGTGGCAAGATCATGGTTCTTGGCAGCCACTTATTGAACCTGTGGATGGATTCATAAGATACCAGTATGATAAGAATGGCTCTGGTGCACCTTCACAAATACGGATGGCTTCTACTAAGGATCTGAATATAAATCCTCAAAAAATTAAATTTGACTATTGGTGTAAGCGGGCAACCTGGACGCCTACTCTGTTTTTTAAAGATATCTGAAGGTGTTGTGTCACAGCCAGATAAACCAAACTAATACACCTGGAGGTTGTATTAAATGAGCACAGGAGATAAGTCAGGGGTGATTGAACAGTTGAAGTGTTTTGAGAGGAAAGTGAATGCCCGATACGACAGCAAAGCAACTTCAGCAAACTGAAAAAGAGGCCACATAAAAGCAACAGAACCGCCTGAAGGATACGAACAAGAATATTCAAAGCACAGCCCTCAGTCACATAACTTAAGCTGCCAGCTGCCTTAGCGCAGCTCTGTTTAGATAAATATGTATTAATTCCCAGCCCAGCGATGAGTTAAAGACATTAATTCATAGATATTTTTCTAGATATTATTGGGAGATATTTGTTTGATATTTTCCCTGTGACACCTGTTCAAGGGAAGGCTGTAAATCCTTCACTATATAAACCACCCATAGTCAGTCTTAAGGAGGGGAGAAACAAGTAAGAATTGGTTGATAAACTCTGATAGAGATTGGTTGTGTACATCTAGTATGATTCATTAATCAAAGACTGCGGGAGTTTTTTTTGGAAATGGACTGTGTGCTGTGTCTTGGCGTTTGAAGGGGGCCTTACGGAATTCCAAAGCTGCCACATAATTCAATAAGTGCCTCTCATCGTTGTTTTTCTTTATGTTTCACACTCATAATATGCTCATATCTCCATCTAAATAGCAGCTAGAAAGATTAGTATAGAATTTGCTGAGCCACACTCTATGCTCAAGGTCTGCTATTTTTTTTATGTTTTCTTCTGAACTGGTAATGAATGTTGATTCCTTTGGCCTCTTATCTTGGTGAATCTGCCCATGTTCTGGCATTTATGCAAGAAATTTTTATCAACTCCTAGATAGAGTTTTTTCACCTTCATGCTGATATGCTAAAATAACGATTTTGTTTGTGTGCTTCTCATCTCCTTAAAACTTCCAATCCAACTGGTTTGCGCTGTATCATTGAAATTTTGTTGGTTGAGAGATCAAAGATTATTCAAAGGATCAGATAATGGCCTGTCCACTATGCTTTCCTTTTCTTTTTTAAAAAAAATGCTGAAGGATGATCAACAAATTCTCACGCTGTCATATGGACTAATAAAACATCTCTTGTCTGTATAATATCAGTTCACATATATTGGTTTCAATATCACTATTCTCGATTGCAGAAAGGAGGATTAATCAACAATTAGCCTTACAACAATTTACACTAAGTTTTTGCAATTTGACTAAGAGCTTTAATATGAATACCTCATGGAGCATATTAGTTCTTTGTCACCCATGAATGATTATTATTTAGGAAATCTTAATTGTTCCTAGATAGAATCCATTTTTCGATTGCAGAAAGGAGGATTAATCAACAATTAGCCTTACAACAATTTACACTAAGTTTTTTGCAATTTGACTAAGAGCTTTAATATGAATAACTCATGGAGAATATTAGTTCTTTGTCACCCATGAACGATTATTATTTAGGAAATCTTAAATTGTTCCTAGATAGAATCCATTTTTCGATTGTAGAAAGGAGGACTAATCTACAATTGGCCTTACAAAAATTTACACTAAGTTTTTTTTGCAAACGTTCTATATGTTTTTGTTCTAACTAAGAGAATTAATATGAATACCTCATGGAGCATATTAGTTCTTTGTCACCCATGTGTGGTTGTTATTTAGGAAAATCTTAATTGTTCCTAGATAGAATCCATCCACCTTACCTCAGTCAGCCGGATCAAAGATATCTTAGTTGCCTTACATCTCTGACCTCCACTTCATCTCTTTTTAAACCCGAATAATTGTTTCATGAGCAGCTATATGCTCCATATCCCCCTCGTGACCAAGAAAAACACACCAGCAGTCCCGCTCCTCTGACTCCATGCCCAATGGTTTGAAATTCATCGCACGACGCACTACCTCTCTGCTTGAAGCCATTCTCTTCTCACCAAAAAACTCAAACAAAAACCCATGTACTCAATAACTAGCCTAAGATCACCCTAAACAAAGCTAAATCCCAAAGAGAGAGCCCTCTCTGACTACTGGTAGGCTAGGACCGGCAGTCCAAAGCTTGGTCTGTGGTTACCTCGGCCGTATCCCTTAAGGAGCCAAGGGACAACCTGAGCATTAACATAATGGCGACTCCACTAGGGACCTTTTGAGATAACTTCAACTATCAAGTTGGAAGCTAGCTCCCAAAAAGCATTCACGTAATACAAGGTCGAATCCGGACCCAAAGCCCCCAGCTACTTCTGAAAATCCAAATTTAATCCCTAGAAACCTCAGAAAGATAGAGCAAAGACAAGATTTAGCTGATTCTAGTCCTGAGAAAGTTCAGCCAAGCAGCGGTTCAACCCCTGTCAAAGTTCTTTTTTACTCATCCCCTATTTTCCCTACTTCATCATCTACCTCACCATCCACCTCGTCCACACCTCCGTTCACTGCATATACTACCACTACTACTCCCATTATCACAGTTGTTCCAACTGTTCCATTCATCCCTACAGTTCCACTCATCTCTGTAAATATGGCTAATAGATATGCCCCTTTGCAGCTGCCTGGAAACCCCGGGGCCATGCCTCAGGACTACTAGACTAAGATAACTTATTTTGATGGCACCAGTACCTGCACGGCCCTTCAGCATACAAAGAAAATGCAAGATTACTTTGAGAGCTATGAAATCGACGACGATAGTGTGAGGATGAGGATTCTTGTCCAAAGTTTTACAGGTGATGTCAGGCCTTGGTTTAGAGTGCTCCCAGCCAATTCCGTAGCAAATGCAGAAGTCTTATACCACACATTTATCAATATATGGGAGAAAAGAAAGACCCATTGCACATATTGTCCGAATACGACACCATTAAAAGAGGCCCTCAGGAGGCTGTGTTAGACTACTGCGCAAGGTTTAACAATGTCTACAATGCAATCCCACAGAACCTTAGGCCTCCACTTGATCTTGTTCTATATAAATTCCCCGATGGCTTTGATTCTGACATGGCTTATCAGTTAAGAGAACGAGCCCCTCAAAGCCTGGAAGAGATGCAAGACATTGCTGTGAGCGTAGAGGCAAACATAATTGCCAAGAGAAATAGAGCGAGAGCCGAAAGAAGAACCACCTTTAAAGAGGAACCTTCAGCCCTAGACCAAAAACTTGATGTTATTCTCAGTGGCATGCACAGACTAGGAGAAAGAATAGAAATCGTTGAGAGAAAGGCTACGTGGGATGCACCACAAGCCAACACTATGAGGGACCCAAATTTTAGGAAAACTCACAACCCAAACGTCGGACGATCCAACCCAGATCATGATATAAGACCTTTGTTCCAAGAGAACTACACGGAGGCATCGACATCTAGCAAGCCATTAGAAGATACTCATATAAACTGGGTGGGCTCAAAGAGTGACTAGCAGGTTTTCTTAACACAAGAAGACTGCCATCTTATCCAACAAAACCAAGCTGATCAAGACTTTAGTGAATTTCAAACTCAAACCGGAGAGTCTTTTGACTTCAAACAAGGCTATGACTCTGTTGTGTATGAGGTGCACAAGCAATACAAACTAAGGACTAGAAAAATTGATGTGCCCGAGCCCGTCAAACAAAAGCAAACAAAACAGCCCAAGAAGATTAAAGGCACGATTGTTATTACAGAACCAGTTGATGACACGATCCCAAACCTGCAGGAAGTAACTATGGAAGACATAACAGACATGCATTCTGCTAATGATCAGCCTTTGCTATCTTCCCCCACAAAGGAAAATTTGAATAACACTCTGCAAAAACTTCCCAAAACAGAGATACCACAAGGTAGCACTCACCTTAACACTGATAGTCAGGAGGAAATCACAGAAAATACACTTGAAAGGGCGAAACCAGCTACCACCGACACAAAGACTCCATTGGAGAAACCATTTAGCTTAGAAGTAGAAATAAGCAAACTAAAAATTTCCATCCCCCTCTCTAAGCTTGCCAAACACGATGTGTATAGGCAGCAAATCCAAAAAACACTTCAAATGCCAGAGACCAAAGATGATGTCAATATTTTAGATGATACACCTGAGCTGTTATTCGGTCCTGAGGTTAACGGAAAACCAGCATATGGAACTATTCTGCCCTTTTATGTAAGCCTGCATATACACGACAAAGTTTTGCACAATGCTATGTTTGATTTGGGGGCCTCACACAATTTTATGCCCAAAGCAGTAATGGAAAAGCTGAACCTTGATATCACAAGACCATACAAAGACCTATTCTCCTTCGATTCAAGTCAGGTCAAGTGTCTAGGTTTAATCAAAGATCTGTGTGTGTCTTTAGTCCAGTATCCCAACAAAACAATTCTGATGGACGTGGTGGTCACTGACATTCCACCAAAGTATGGGATGCTCTTGTCAAGATCTTGGGGAGCAAAGCTCCAAGGATCCCTTCAATTAGACCTCTCTTACACCACTGTCTCAGTCTTTGGGCAACCAAAGAGATTGTATAGAGAAACACTGATGAAGTATGTGGTGAGTAGTGAGGAAAAGCCCCAAAACTTTCCCATTTACTCCATCCATTCCGACATGGATTCATTTATTTTGTTCAATGATGATAGTTCCCCAACCGATGATGAGCCTTTGGATTTAGAACAAGAAACAGGCATAGCTGAGGAATCGGTTACCCTTACCCAGCAAACCCTAATAACTGAAGAGGCTCCTGAAACAGGAAATTTAAACACTCTCACTCCAATGATAATTTCAACTCCCAATGCTAGTCAAGACCAAGAAATCCTATGGTATTTGGAGTTTGACGGTTCAGTAAATAAACTAGGAGCAGGGGCAGGGGTATGGATCCATAACAGCCAAAACGACCATGCAGAGGGTCATGCCTATAGAATGAAATTCAAATGCACCAACAACATGGCAGAGTATGGGGCCCTCCTTTTAGGCCTTAAACTCATCAAAGCTCTCAGGGCTACAAAAATTTCCATTCTAGGTGACTCCAACTTAATAATCCAACAAATGAAAGGGAACTTTGTCACCAATAACAAGAAGCTGAGAGCTTATAGGACCACTGCCACAGAAGTACTCAATTACTTTACTACGTCTAAGCTTTCCAAGATATCAAGAAGCCATAACATCCATCCTCACAGTCTAGCCACTTTCACTAGCACTTGCAAGCTCCCTTTTCAGCCCAATCACCACTTCACTGCTGAGGTAAAGCATAGGCCTACTGTCCCTAACAATATTAAAGATTGGCAAATCTTTGAGGACGATGCAAAAATTAACAATTTTTTGACTATGCAGCAAGAATTTTCAAAATTAAACATCGACATGGATACCCTGGGTGACCAACAACAAACGACAACCCAAAATCAGCAAACCCTAACAGCTGAAGAGGCTAGAAAAATGCTATGCCCAACCAGCTTTGATGCCAAAAATATGCAGGAGCTTAGGTAGATACACTTAGGAGAAATAGCTGAAACAGAGGCCAAAATTATTGATTTAAAAGACAATTTCTTACCCGCTGGTCTCACCCCATTAGAAGACATCTTTGATGCAAACGATGTCCCCAAAAAACCAAAAATACAACCTCAAAATACTGCAATTGAAGACTATAATATTGGAATAGCAGACAAGCCCAAAATGATCAAAATGTCCAAATCTTTGCCACATGATCAAAAACCAAAGTATATTGACCTATTCAAAGAGTTCCAGGATGTATTCTCTTGGAGTTATGAGGACTTGAAGTCCTATGACACCTCGGTTATTCAACATACCATCCCTCTAAAACCAAATCAAAAGCCCTTCAAACAAAAAATAAGGTTAATCAATCCATTCCTTCTCCCTTTAATCGAAAAGGAAGTGAAAAGAATGTTTGAGGCTGGCATTATAGCACCCATTAGATTTTCGGAATGGGTATCCAATCTTGTTCCCACGAGAAAGAAGACAGGTAAGATCAGGCTTTGTGTAGACTTAAGGAATCTGAACCAAGTCTCCCTTAAAGACCACTACCCATTGCCCAAAATGGATCACATTCTCCAAAGGGTAGTGGGGTCATCCAGAATCAGTTTGCTAGATGGCTTTTTAGGTTTCAATCAAATACTTGTTCACCCAGATGACCAAGACAAAACAGCGTTTACAACACCGTGGGGAACATTTAAATATGTGAAGATGCCTTTCAGACTAAAGAATGTAGGTGCTACCTTTCAACGGGCCATGGACATTTCATTTGCCAGGGAAATCCATGATTTCTTGGTTATCTATCTCGACGACCTAACCCCTTTCTCCAAATCTGACCAAGAACACCTCAAGCACCTCAGGCAAGTATTCATGACATGTAGAAAATATGGCATTTCTTTAAACCCCAAGAAATCCCTCTTCGGCCTTGAGGAAGGCAAGCTTCTAGGCCATATTATTTCAAAAGATGGCATTAGAATTGATCCAGAAAGAATCCAAGCCATTCTGCAAATCCCTTATCCGAGAAACATCAAAGAGTTGCAGGCATTCCTTGGAAAAATCAATTTCCTAAGGAGATTTATCCCAAACGTAGCTGAGCTATTAAGACTGTTAAGCAATATGTTAAAGAAAGATTCCAAGGTGAAATGGACTCTAAAGGCCAAGAAAGCATTTGAGAGTATTAAAATTGCACTAACCCAAACCCCGGTCCTCACAAGCCCGCAGTTTGATAAGGACTTTATCATCTTTTCTTTTGCTTCAGATCACATGATATCTGTTGTCCTTCTGCGAAAGGACGACCAATGAAATGAAAACCCAATTTCATTCTTTAGTAAAGCCCTTAGAGATTTCCCTTTGAAGTACCAAATCATGGAGAAACAGGCCTATGCTCTCGTTAAGGCAGTCAAGGATTTTCGAGTTTACATTTTATATTCACATGTGATCGCCTATGTCCCACATGCTGTCGTAAAAGACATATTAACTCAAGAGGGACTAGAAGGAAAAAGAGGCAAGTGGATTGCCAATATCCTTGAATATGACATTGAAATAAGACCCACTAAGCTCATAAAGGGACAAGGTTTAGCCAAACTGCTATCTGAAACCAATTTGCAAGCCTTAGACATTAACCAGCTGGACAATGAACAGGAGCTGGTGACTCCACAGATCAGTGAGACCTTTTTACAATCCCCATGGTATACTGATATTTGTTACACATTGTTAAACCTGTGTGCTCCTCTAGGATTGTCCAAGACCAAAAAGAGATTTTTACAAATCAAGGTGTCAAAGTTTTGTGTCATAGATAGTGCTTTGTTTTGGAAAAACCATGAAGGAATATTGCTAAATTGTTTAACTATCAATGAAACTGACCATGTTATGAAGGAGTTCCATGCAGGGGACTGTGGAGGGCATCTATATTGGAAGTCCACTGCTGACAAGATCTTAAGGGCGGGTTTCTACTGGCCCTCTTTATTTTCAGATACAAAAAAGTTTGCTGCCTCATGCCACAAATGCCAGATCTTCGAAGGCAAAAGAAAGTTGCTGCCCTTGCCCCTTAGACCCATCTCAACCGAAAAAACTTTCCAACAATGGGGTCTTGACTTCATCAGAGAAATCCATCCCTCTTCCTCAGGCCAGCACAAATGGATTCTTACAGCCACCGACTATTTCACCAAGTGGATTGAAGCCATACCATTCAGGCAAGCCAATGACTCCACCATTATCCAATTTCTCGAAACCAATATCCTCTCCAGATTTGGCTGCCCTGAGAAAGTCATTACAGATAACGCCGCTGCCTTCAAATCCAAAAAAATGATTAATTTCTGCCATAAATTCCACATCACCCTGGGCCACTCCACAGCCTATTATCCTCAAGGCAATGGCTTGGTCGAATCTTCCAACAAAAGCTTGATTAATATCATCAAGAAAATACTAGAAGAAAACAAGAAAAAATGGCACAAAAAACTTATCAATGCCCTTTGGGCAGACAGATTGTCAACCAAGAGGTCCATCGGGATGAGCCCTTATGAGTTAGTATATGGTATGGAGGCCAGATTTCCATCTTCCCTGGGCATTCCTGTTATCAAGCTACTATAGGAAATCCAAGCTGAACCAAATGATATTCAACAAAGAATTAACCAGACCATTCATCTTCAGCAAACTAGAGAGCAAGTTTTCAACAGAGCTCAGATCTTACAAGACAAGCTAAAGAAAATATTTGACAAGAGGACTAAGGCAGAGGATTTCTGTGTTGGAAACAAAGTTTTGAGGTGGGACTCACGAAGAGAAGACAAGGGGAAGCATGCAAAGTTTGATTTTTTATGGAAAGGCCCATTTTTCATTAGCGCTGTGCAGGGTAATAACACGTATTTTCTCAAAACCACAGCTGACAGCACAGTGGAGGACGGCCCTGTTAATGGCCGAATGTTGAAACATTATCGAGATCCCTTTTAAAGGATGTAATGCCCCTGTATATATGTTTAGATTAGTATTTGTACATATGCCAGCACGTTCCTTTTTTTTGTTGTTGTTTTTTTTTATGTATATAAGCAATCAATTACTTCGAACCAAAAGGTTATGGAAACAATGTCTCCCTGATAAATCACAGCAAGTTCACATTTTGGATACATAAAGAAACAATTGTCACAAGATCTGGCGAACTAGATTCTGTTTGAGGACCATCAGTACATGGCAACATCATTATTTCAGACCTTGTACCCTGTCAAAACCTTTTTCAGGCTAGCTAGAAACTTCTCAAGAAGATGTTGCTGAAGCTCTCTCACAGGATATAGTATCTGAAAGTTTTGAAGGTTTTTTCTTTTTCTTGATAAGCTTCTCTCTTTCATTTTCTGCATGTGATTCCTTTCAGTTCCATTCCATTCATCCAAACACAGTTTTGTACAGTAGCCCAGATATGGGATCATGTATAGTCTTGGTGTCCAGATGCTTAGTTTGCTTATGGGGATCTTTGCATTTTATGCCACCAACAGTAGTCACAGTAGTAGAAGGCAGCGGCCTGGGAGTGAACTGGGGGACCTTGTCCTCCCATAGACTATCACCGCCGATTGTTGTGAATATGCTGAAGGCCAACAATATCAGTAAAGTAAAGATATTTGATGCAGACCCCAAAGTATTGCAGGCTCTCACTGGCAGCAGGATACATGTCATGGTGGGTATTCCCAACGAGATGTTGCACACCCTAAGCAGGTCCAAAGTAGCCGCAAAGAGTTGGGTCCATGACAATGTAACCAGATATGTCTTCAAGGGTGGTGTTGATATCAGGTATGTTGCTGTGGGAAATGAACCATTTCTTATGAGTTACAATGGACGTTTTCAGGCATTTGTACTCCCCACAGTGGTTAACATACAAGAGGCCTTGGAAAAGGTAAACCTTTCCAGCCAAATAAAAGTTGTGGTTCCCTACAATGCTTATGTCTATCAGTCTAAGTTGCCATCAAAAGGAATCTTCAGGCCTGACGTGAATAAAACTATGCAGCAGCTTGCTTCTTTTCTAAAAAACAATGGATCTCCCTTTGTGCTAAATATTTCTCCCTTCTTAAATCTTTATAAAACTAAAAATTATTCAGCAGACTATGCCTTTTTTGAAAATAAGGCTCATCCGCTGGTTGATGGGAAGAATGTTTACAACAATTACTTTGATGGAAACCTGGATACGCTTGAATCATCCTTGAAAAAAATTGGCTTTGGATAGATGCCAATTATTGTTGGACAGGTTGGATGGCCAACAGATGGGGGATTCAATGCAACTGTCAGCAATGCAAAAAGATTCATTCAAGGACTGGTAAACCACGTCGTAAGCAACAAGGGCACCGTGCTTAGGCCTGGAAACCCCCCAATAGAAACATATATTTTTAGTCTGCTAGATGAGGACCAAAGGAGCATTCTGCATGGAAATTTTGAAAGACATTGGGGCATATTTACAATTGATGGTCAAGTTAAATATGAGATTGACATAGGGCAAGATGCAGGTCTAGTGAATGCAGAAAATGTTCGATACCTCTCTTCAAGTTGGTGTGTTGAAAATGATAACCATGATCTTACAAATGTGTCAAGGCATGTGGAACAGGCCTGCTCAACTTCAGATTGTACAGCCCTCTTTTCTGGAGGTTCTTGCAATCATATTGGGTCACCAGGAAATACCTCATATGCTTTTAACAGCTACTATCAATTTCACAATCAATCAGTTGATAGCTGCAATTTTGATGGTCTTGGGATGATAACAATTGTAGACCCATCAATAGGAGATTGCAGGTTTTTGGTTGCAACTAGTGACTCACATGCTTCTAGTCTCTACAGCAGTGTAAAGAAGCATTGGATAGCCCAATGGACATTTCTATTATGTACTCTGACTTTTCTTGGCATTATGTTCTAGAATGTTGTACCTGATAGCCGTCTATCTATTGTTTTGTCTCTAACTGCAGGGTTTCTGATATCTTGTTCTATTTATTCCAAAGGTAAAACAGTGCAGGTTGTGCTTTGCACCTATTTTGCCGAACAGCTACTCAATGGCCAAATGTATTGGACTGAACACTTTAAACTCCCTAAGGCATTACCCAAGGACCAACATCATATGATGTTGCTTGTAGTCTTGTTTCATGGTTCTAGTAAATTCTTAAAGGTGATCTCAGTGTCCACAGACCTACAATTTGATGAGAACAGATGATGTGTATATCTTTTTCCTAATAGCCAGTCCGTGGTACATTTGGAAGTCATGCTACAAAATCACAAAGTGGAGGAGATTTGGGCATAACCTTTACTGGAAGCCAAAGGTGGAATATGCAGTGTAAATTCCCAGAGGTTGAGTACAATTATGAGAGATAAATTTTCTTTAAAAAAAAAAACTCTGGGGAAAGCTCTTCCACTTATAGGTACAGGTCCTTATACAGCAATCACTTCTTATTTCGGTATTAAGGATAAAGAATTTAAAGATTTGACTCCAGTTGATATATCCACAGTTTCGGTTGCATCTAGAGCTAATCATTGTGAAATAGCCTTAGAGGAACCTCCTGGTACAGTGCAGTTATTTGGAGGCGGTTAACCCTTCTAGCGATTATCTTCCATTCTCATTTGTTCTACGAAATAAGGTCAATGTATGCTCTGATGGTTTTTTACCATCAGAAGCTCCCTCTCGTCACTCATATACAGAATTTGTCACAATTAAAATTGAGATGCTTCCACAGAGCTCCAATTTTGATTTTTCAGTCAGAGCTATAATTCAACCATTTGAATTCATTTATGATGTGAATCTCTAGGAGAACCTATCTGAATTTTTGATGTGCTGGCATCCTTTCAGTCCCACTTAAACCTGGTAAAAAGCAACTGGCTTAGAGATAATTTTGTGACATTCATTATTGTAGTGGACAACTTGATGAGCTGGAAGGAAATTAGCTATTTATAATGCTTTAAGAGCTCGAGTTTGTTCTTATTTCTCTAAATGGTTTTGAGAATAATGAAGCTGAGTATCTTTTTTCAAATCGTAAGAGTGTGTCCTTTGAAGCAAACTTTCAGAATGCAGTTTTCATTTTTCCTTGGTGCAGTGCACATTGCAATTGGTCAAAGATGCATCTTGATGATGCTAGCTTCCATGAACTAGAGGAGGACTGAATAAGCCTTCCAGCAGAACAACACGGTGGTGATCTTTTCCATCTTTTTGGTCTAGTATCTTCTAGGTAGATTGTTATTGCACCAAGTCTACCTAATGCAGGAATTGGGGACGCTGATGATCCTAGGGGATTGAAGCGTAAAAAAGATAAAGATAAAGCAAATCGAGATCCGCAGTTTATAAAACCAAAGCTCCCATGGCCAAGAGAGGGAGAACTATGTTCACGTCGAGAGAGGGGTTTTCCTGGATTTCAAGTGCTTATGCATCGTACGGCAATTCCCATGAAGGAAACTATTACTGGAGATTTGAATGATAAGGACCAGACAGAAGACAATGCAGGTGGACAAGTTGATCATTGTGATTTACAGTCTGGCCTGAGCATGGCAAAATGCCAATTGTAACATTGAATCCAACCATTCTTGTGATCATTTAGAAAATTCAAATTTATCACACATAAATTCTCATGTATTGTCGTTGGAAGCTCTTGTAAATTTTGCTGAAACCTGTGTCTCACCAAGAATCATTGAGGGAGATCAGCCCGATATCTTTGAGCCTGAATGGTTTGAGACAGCCTTGGATGCCATTGAGAAAGCTGGTAATGAAGGGTTGAGTTTGGAGCAAGTTGCACAATCTGTTGGTATGGATGGAAATCATGTTGAACAAGCAGATGCAATTGTTGAAGCATTACAATCATTCAACTGTGTCAAAAAGGTCAATGCGTTGGATCATATCCGAGTCATTGCATATTCTAGGAGTGAAAAATATTTTCTCCATATATCTTCTAGCAGCTATGGAGATAGTAGTAAGCCTGTTGATAAAAATAGTAATGGAATTGCCAGTGAACAAAACAAAGGGAATCTATGGTGTAGTAAGTTCTACGATTGATATTCATATTGGTGAGAAAGTGGCAATTAAGAAGATTAAATGATGTATTTGAACATCTATTTGATGCCACACTTATTCTGAGAGAAATCAAGCTACTTAGACTGCTTCGCCATCCAGACATTGTTAAGATTAAGCACATTTTCATTTTGGCTGAATATCTGTTGTTTATCATGGTACACTTGCAGTCAAAATTTCTCATTATGCCATTTGAAAGGCCAAAAATGATTCTAGAACTACAGGAGAAAGTTGTAATCATAACAAATAATGGATACAGACGTGCTAGTTCTGAGCCACTTCACTTCAGCAGAGAATTTGGTAATCCAGTTGATATGAGAAAAGTTCTTGCTGGCACAAATGTTGTCTAGAATGAAATTGATAGTGTGTATCTGCAATTTGCTTCTAATGAAGTGAGATCATTGAACATGTTACAGTGGCGTAAGTTTTTTACAGAACTTGGGTCACTGATCTAAATGCAGGAGTGGAAAAGTAGCCCGTATTGACGGTTCGGCAACAATGGAAGGCTTCTTGACTGCTGTAGTGAAGTGCTCTGCAAAAAAAACTGCAGCACGGCTTGTTTCTATTGTGTCTCTTTATGGAGGAACTCGCCATGCTCCTGTAGCGCTCATGAAATCACCTGCTTGTCGAGAAGTAGATATAATGGTAAAGAATTGTGTAAACTATTTTGATTCTACAACTTTTATGGCCTTGGATGAAACAAAAAGTTGTATTAACAGTAAGAGGTCTCAACAGAGGGAGATGAATGATGATGGTGTTTCTTCCCATTCATAAATTTTAGGAAAAGCTCTGGTTCGCAGCATCATATGATCTGCATTCAGCTTGAAGGAACTTCGAGAGCCTCAATGCCAATGTCAATGGATCTTGTAGGTTTGAGGTCATTAGAGGTTGATTTCTCTAAAAACTTTCGGGACAAAACTCCAGTTTTTATGACATTTTTTGGAAGCCATACTCAGGCAACACTCAGGCAGAGAAACATGTAGAAATAAGCACGCAGAAAAAAGCAGGCAGTGCTATATGAGCACAACGATTCAGTTCATGAGAGCGCCATGTCTGAGCCCCAAGGAATCAAGTCATTTTAGCGGCCAACCAAGGAATGTTGCAGTCTACAGCGACCATAGATGATCAAGGCAGTCTGACCTATTGTTCTTGGCTTTTCACACGAAAAAGGCCATCCCCACGTGGAGCCACAATTAGCCTCCTATTGCAATAGGGGTTCATATTTCATGATTGACGGTTTGCATGCCAAATATGTCATCTTTTTATTACTGCAAAGGTTCCATATTTCCAAAGAGTTTCATTTAGATAAGTCATTCAAATTTTGAAGAGCTGTTCAGTCAAGGGAAGGCCAAACAGTTTAAACTTGGCTTCCCTGGGTTTCAATTGCTTGCTTTAGAATATAGAGATGAATATCTAGCCAAACAAGCTTAAAACTTGGCGGATTGGTAAATAGGTAGAGAAACCAGGGCGCTCATCAGCTTAATCTGAGCCCCGGAAGAGACAAGGGTCAATTTAGATAGGAGGATAGCTGAAAGAAAGGTTGAAAGGCTGGGTATGCTAGTTCAAGGGCACCCATACCAAAAGAAGAAAAAAATGTTAGGAGAGTAGGCCGGGTAGGTAGCGTTGTGGTGGTAGAATCATGGCTTGGGATCCGTTTCATTTTATGTTCTCAAGCATGTTATCCGTTCGCATCTCAAGCATAAGGCAGTTTCAATTTGGAGGAGCTCAAGTGAGGCATGTCTTGATTTCCCTTTTTCCCTCAAAAACACTCGCTAACTTCCCCTAATCCGCTTAAAAAGTCTTGTTTCCCCTTCAAAAGCCTAAGATTCCTATCCTTAGCGCTCTCTGATCAGATTACATATTAACTTCTAACTTATTATCTAAATCCCAGTTATTCTTCCCTCCCCATACTAAAAACATTATATGAGATCCCCCTAAATACATATCCCCTCCATTGGTTGAAATATAACCACAACTAGCTCAGCATTTTCTGCTACTACTACAAAGGACTATCAACCTTTAGTTCTGTTTCTAATGGTTGTGAAAGAGATGATGCTAAATCAAAGTAGCTCTTCTCGATGTTATAAAAGTCATGGACAGGAAGATTGAGGCAGAGGAGTAAGGCAGCAGCTGCAAAGGCTAGCTCATTTGCATCCATGTGTAACAGTCCACTATGGCATACCGTCAACATCATCACTCTTATCTTTTGATTCACTTCAACAAATTTTAGTTGTGGCAACATTGGATGGAAGAATAAAAATTATTAGAGGGGCAGTTTTTAAACAATCAAGGTCATCTTGTCAGCATCACCAATCAGAATGATATTCAGATATGGGATTTGGATGGACCGACACTGACCTGTTATATCCAGTGGGAAACGAACATTACTGCTTTTGCTGTTATTCAGGGAACTTCTTACATGTATATTGGGGATGACTTGGGCAATGTAGTTGTTTTCAAATATGATCATGAGAAGGCAGAGCTTTCAAAGATGCCCTACAATATTCCCATGCACATTATACAAGAAGCATCAAACCATTTGGATTCTTTTCCTTCTTCTGTAGTTGAAGTTCTCCCACAACCCTCTGCTTTCGACAGCAGGGTTCTTATTGCATATGCAAATGGGTTGATTATTGTATGGGACATTTATGAAGCTCATGTGGTTGCAGTCAGAGGTTGTTCAAATATTCAACCCAAGAATAGTAATGCAAGCTTCAGGCTTCAAAACTCCTAGTAGTGATGGAGTTCCTCCACTGGATAATGTAAATAAAGCAGGAAATCTTGATCCTGGAAATGCTGGCATGAGAATTCCTGAAGATTTGACAATTCATCAAATTAATACATTGGATTGGGAGGATTTGGTTGAACCACAGGGTTGTCTTGAAGGAATTTACTATGAAAATAGAACACAACCCAATAAGAAACCTCTTCCAAGCGGGCAGTTCAAAACTGGTGACATGCTGAACACTACTGTAAATGGCATTGGTGCCAATTTTTTCATTAATTATTTGCAACACCAGCGAAAAGTACAGCAATAGAATATTTCTTGCAAGATAGTTTATGGGGAAGAACAGTTTCCAAATGTTGCACAAACTGGGAACATACCTGTGGTGGAGCATCAACAGTTTCAAGTATGGAAGTCTGATTTCAAAGAAGAAAACCAGATGGGCTTTCTGGAGCAGGATGAAATGCTTCATAATCAGTGGGTTGAAGGTCAAAACCAAAAAGTTGCTTTGTCTGAAACAGTTGACAGTGCTTTGTATCCAGATCAATCAGTCATGGAACCTGTGAACCTATTGATATAGGGAAGGAAGATTCTTTCAAAAAGCAAGACAGCTTTGGACTGTGGTTAAGTTCTGTTCTAGAAGTTTCTCCAAACTCAACTGATGAATGGCAAACGGAAGATAGCAGAGCAGTTGGGGAGGTGTTAGATTCCCATGTTACAGTTGACCAGTCACCTGTTCAAGGGCACATTTTTTGTATCACTGAAATTTCACCTATGTGGGCATTTTCATTAGAAAAAACGAAGGTAATCATTACTGGCTACTTCAATGAAGCTCAAAACAACTTTTGGGAATCTAAACGGTCTTGTGTCTTTGGGGAAGAGATTGTTGTAGCAGAAATTGTTCAACCAGGAGTTTTCAGATGTAAAGCTCCTCCACAGGTTTCTGGTATGGTCAGTCTATTCTTGACTTGCAGTGGTCGAGTCCCACATAGTCAAGTTTTGAGCTTTGAGTATCGTTCTATGGGTACTCACCTAGACAACTAAATTTCATTTCACCAATCTGATAAATCTGTATGTGAAGAGTTTGCACTTCAGATAAGGTTGATTGATTTGCTTTTCTCTAGCTTTAAAGGAACTTTATCTCGAAGCAGTAAAATAACTGAGAGGGCCATAACTATGGAAAGGATTATTTCCTTACTATTCACAAATAATGAGGGAGATTGGTTTTCACTTCCAAAAGTGGTTGTAGAGAGAAGAAAATCAATCGAAGAAGCTAAAAGTCATCTACTCCAGCTAATTCTGAAAAAGAAATTACAAGAATGACTCAGTGGAAAATTGTGCGCATACAGTAGAAGACTCAGGGCAAAAATTGCGCGCATACAGTAGAAGACTCAGTGCAAAAATTGCGCGCATATAGAAGAATGACTCAGTGCAAAATTGCGTGCATACAGTAGAAGGCTCAGTGAAAAAATTGTGTGCATACAGTAGAAGGCTCAGTGAAAAAATTGCGCGCATACAGTAGAAGACTCAGTGGAAAAATTGCGCACATACAGAAGAATGACTCAGTACAAAATTGTGCGCATACAGTAGAAGGCTCAGTGAAAAACTTACGCGCATACAGTAGAAGACTCAGGGGAAAAATTGCGCACATGCAGTAGAATGACTCAGTGCAAAATTGTGCACATGCAGTAGAATGACTCAGTGGAAAAATACGCATTTTTCTTCTAAAAAAAAATAAGTCACCACCTGTGACTCTGTTTAAAGATTTGGAGGCCTGATGGCTCCATTGTTGAAAGTTTCTTTAACTAAGATAATGCTCAGTTTACATGAAAAATTTGACAATTTAAAATTCTACTCTAAATCTGTCATTGGTGGCAAGATCATGGTTCTTGGCAGCCACTTATTGAACCTGTGGATGGATTCATAAGATACCAGTATGATAAGAATGGCTCTGGTGCACCTTCACAAATACGGATGGCTTTTACTAAGGATCTGAATATAAATCCTCAAAAAATTAAATTTGACTATTGGTGTAAGCGGGCAACCTAGATGCCTGCTCTGTTTTTTAAAGATATATGAAGGTGTTGTGTCACAGCCAGAGAAACCAAACTAATACACCTAGAGGTTGTATTAAATGAGCACAGGAGATAAGTCAGGGGTGATTGAACAGTTGAAGTGTTTTGAGAGGAAAGTGAATGCCCGATACGACAGCGAAGCAACTTCAGCAAACCGACAAAGAGGCCACATAAAAGCAGCAGAACCGCCTGAAGGATACGGACAAGAATATTCAAAGCACAACCCTCAATCACATAACTTAAGCTGCCAGCTGCCTTAGCGCAGCTCTGTTTAGATAAATATGTACTAATTCCCAGCCCAGTGATGAGTTAAAGACATTAATTCATAGATATTTTTCCAGATATGATCGGGAGATATTTGTTTGATATTTTCCCTGTTACACCTGTTCAAGGGAAGGCTGTAAATCCTTCACTATATAAACCACCCATAGTCAATCTTAAGGAGGGGACAAACAAGTAAGAATTGGTTGATAAACTCTGATAGAGATTGGTTGTGTACATCTAGTATGATTCATTAATCAAAGACTGCGGGAGTTTTTTTTGGAAATGGACTGTGTGCTGTGTCTTGGTGTTTGAAGAGGGCCTTACGGAATTCCAAAGCTGCCACATAATTCAATAAATGCCTCTCATCTCTGTTTTTCTTTATGTTTCACGCTCATAATATGCTCATATCACCATCTAAATAGCAGCTAGAAAAATTAGTATAGAATTTGCTGAGCCACACTCTATGCTCAAGGTCTGCTATTTTTTTTATGTTTTCTTCTGAACTGGTAATTAATGTTGATTCCTTTGGCCTCTTATCTTGGTGAATCTGCCCATGTTCTGGCATTTATGCTAGAAATTTTTATCAGCTCCTAGACAGAGTTTTTTGACCTTCATGCTGATATGCTAAAATAACGATTTTGTTTGTGTACTTCTCATCTCCTTAAAACTTCCAATCCAGCTGGTTTGCGTTGTATCATTGAAAGTTTGTTGGCTGAGAGATCAAAGATTATTCAAAGGATCAGATAATGGCCTGTCCACTATGCTTTCCTTTTCTTTTTTAAAAAAAATGCTGAAGGATGATCAACAAATTCTCACGCTGTCATATGGACTAATAAAACATCTCTTGTCTGTATAATATCAGTCCACATATACTGGTTTCAATATCACTATTCTTGATTGCAGAAAGGAGGATTAATCAACAATTAGCCTTACAACAATTTACACTAAGTTTTTGCCATTTGACTAAGAGCTTTAATATGAATACCTCATGGAGCATATTAGTTCTTTGTCACCCATGAACGATTATTATTTAGGAAATCTTAATTGTTCCTAGATAGAATCCATTTTTCGATTGCAGAAAGGAGGATTAATCAACAATTAGCCTTACAACAATTTACACTAAGTTTTTTGCAATTTGACTAAGAGCTTTAATATGAATAACTCATGGAGAATATTAGTTCTTTGTCACCCATGAACGATTATTATTTAGGAAATCTTAAATTGTTCCTAGATAGAATCCATTTTTCGATTGCAGAAAGGAGGACTAATCTACAATTGGCCTTACAACAATTTACACTAAGTTTTTTTTGCAAACGTTCTATATGTTTTTGTTCTGACTAAGAGCTTTAATATGAATACCTCATGGAGCATATTAGTTCTTTGTCACCCATGTGTGATTGTTATTTAGGAAAATCTTAATTGTTCCTAGATAGAATCCATCCACCTTACCTCGGTCAGCCGGATCAAAGATATCTTAGTTGCCTTACATCTCTGACCTCCGCTTCATCCTTTTTTAAACCCGAATAATTGTTTCATGAGCAGCTATATGCTCCATATCCCCCTCATGACCAAGAAAAACACACCAGCAGTCTCGCTCCTCTGACTCCATGCCCAATGGTTTGAAATTCATCGCACAATGCACTACCTCTCTGCTTGAAGCCATTCTCTTCTCACCAAAAAACTCAAACAAAAACCCATGTACTCAATAAGTAGCCTAAGATCACCCTAAACAAAGCTAAATCCCAAAGAGAGAGCCCTCTCTGACTACTGGTAGGCTAGGACCGGCAGTCCAAAGCTTGGTCTGTGGTTACCTCAGCCGTATCCCTTAAGGAGCCAAGGGACAACCTGAGCGTTAACATAATGGCGACTCCACTGGGGACCTTTTGAGATAACTTCAACTATCAAGTTGGAAGCTAGCTCCCAAAAATCATTCACGTAATACAAGGTCGAATCCGGACCCAAAGCCCCCAGCTACTTCTGAAAATCTAAACTTAATCCCTAGAAACCTCAGGAAGATAGAGAAAAGAGGAGATTTAGCTGATTCTAGTCCTGAGAAATTTCAGCCAAGCAGCGGTTCAACCCCTATCAAAATTCTTTTTCACTCATCCCCTGTTTTCCCTACTTCATCATCTATCTCACCATCCACCTCATCCACACCTCCGTTCACTGCACATACTACCACTACTACTCCCATTATCACAGTTGTTCCAACTGTTCCATTCATCCCTGCTGTTCCACTTGTCCCTGTAAATATGGCTAATAGATATGCCCCTTTGCAGCTGCCTGGAAACCCCGGGGCCATGCCTCAGGACTACCAGACTAAGATAACTTATTTTGATGGCACCAGTACCTGCACGACCCTTCAGC
>APFE031254165.1:0-22549 GCA_000404065.3 Pinus taeda | reverse complement strand
CTTTCCATGGAGGCTGGACACAATGTGATCCCTCACGCCCTTCAATAGAATCCTTCGACACTTTGCTGTCTTCTTTTTCCAATCCCCGACTTGAGCAACATCAGTAGGTTTTGGGACATCCGCATCTATGAACTCCTTCAACCCATTATCATCTAACATTGCCTCCATCTTGTCCTTCCATGCAATATAGTTTGAGCTGCCCTCAAGGGCATACTCCAATCGCAATCCGTTTAAAGACATTTCAACTTTGACACCAAGAAAACACTGTTGCAAATTCAAATTCCACCAGCTCAAAACTCAATCGCTTCTGATCTAAAATTCATGAGAACAAAGTATTTCTCCTACAGAGATCGACTGTATGGGAATTCACCGGATATCTCACCTTCAAAAAGAAGGATGAATCCAGAGGCTACCTGGACCGATTACAGACTCTCCCTGAAGAAATAAAATGTAAACACTTTCTGAATAATAGATCTGATGATCAACTTCGCTCCAATATCATGTAGAACTTGTTCTACAAATCAGAGAGCTCCGATACCATGTAGAAATTTTGAATAATATGACACTTATTCACAGAGATTATCCTGATTATACACTATTTGCGGAATAATGCATAATACATAACCTCCTCTACGTTAATCATCAATTTTGCAGAATTAAGAAACAATCGCATGCGCACATTGAAGCATCAATCACACATATCAACACAGTATATCACGGGGAAAGCATGCAGCTGAAAACCCCCAACTATCCATATATTATATTGATTGAGAACATGTAACAATACATAGTACAATACTCCTCACAAGTACTCAGTACTATCTCCACCTGTTACACACAAACTAGCTCAGATCTGAATCAATCACTGGCTCAAATATCCTCTGCTGCTTGCCTGCCTCCACTGCGCAATCCTGCATGAGAATAGATGAGAATGGTTGATCCAAACTCATATTTCCCTTGGCTGAACCACACAATTCTCATTGGCAATACTCAATCCATTGATTGTGAAAATCACATGCACAACTATAGTCACAACTAACAGTTGTCTTGCCCTTTCACTCATCTCTAACACTTGTCTCCACTGAACTGTCCATGCACTGAGTTAACTGATGTATTCCTGAGTTGATTCATGAGTTAATAATTAGTGAATTAATTAATAACTAATTCACATCACTAGTGTATTTGTTAGTTAGACTAAATACAACTAGTTCAACTAAGTCAAACTGAACACAACTCCATCAACTCCTCATTCAACTCCACAAAACTCAATCACTTGAGTTCTAACTGAAGTCCATCATGCAATAGGTCAACTAACCCATAAGAAAGGCGTATTTCCTTCTGGCAGTTGCATGTGCCACATCTGTAGCTCGAACTGAAGTGCTCCAAGAGAATAAGATAATGTTTATAGTCCAAATATTATTAAGAGCTAATAATATTCGACTGTTCTATTTTTAGCCTGGCAGTCTAAAAATAGACACCGCCCATATGTCTAAAAATAGAGGTCCATCTATTTTTACCAACATGACCAATCATCCACAAATAGCATCCTGCAACTCATAGACCAACCATGATCCATATGTCTAAAACTAGACATAGTCTAAAAATAGACTTTGCGCTAAAAATAGCCTGCGGGCCCACTTAGTGAAGGCTACTTCTTTTCACTAAGCTCCATCATCTTGTTTCATTTTCAAAAACATTGCCCCGATGTTCCATATATAGCTTACCTTGAATAGGGAACTTCTAGAATCCATATAACCCATGGGTGTTGATCATAACATGCCTCCACGACCTTCACCATCCCATCCACCTACAAAGATTTCATCCATATACCATTCAGAAGCCTCCTCCCCCCTCTCCAAAAGAGAATCATTTTAAGTACCATTGTTCGATCTAAAGCTATTTCTCCACATAATTTCCCCATGTAGTCACTTGACAATCAACCCACAATGGCAGTTCAGTGGATGCAACAATATATGTTTACTTTGAGTAGTTTTTGTATTCGACTACTCCACCTACTAGTGAATTTCCATCATTGGGGGAGACATTGATGATGAGAGCATTCATTGATAATTTATTTTCTTTATGATTCTAGGAATTTTTTGTTTAAATTCTATGATCTAACTCTTATAATTATTGAAGAGTGGTATAGTAGAGAGGTTAGGGGAACAAAGGATCATCTTCAGTGAGTTTTATGGGCTTGAATTATAAAGATTTAGTTTGTAAATGTGTAATTTATTTTTGAAAAAATCTAATGACAATGTTTTTTCTTTGTGCAGTCCCCAGAGAGAAGAAGAATGCCCCAAAAGAAAAAAAGAAAAAAAAGTTAAGCTCCTTATAGTAAGAGGAGAAAGGTCAAATGATGGTTTTGATGGTGGATGTTGTCAACGGACCCATTTCATCCATACAACATCATATGTCAAATGATCATATTTGGAAATGATATGTTGTTTGCATATTAGAGTCATTTTCTATATAGATCACCACATGCCATACTTCCAGGTTTAGGCATGAGGTGTTGTTTTGTATATTGAACACATTGTGCCATTTTGCATCCATTAATAAGAGTTCCTTTCCTTGGTATTTTATGAGAAAATGTATTGGTTCATATGTGGCATTTATGGTTGATGTATCCCTATTAATTCTGTTATTTATATGTTGGTTATGAGTATGTTTAATGACAATAATGATGCATGGATTTCATCATGTTTTGATTTGTAAATGAATAAACAATGAATATATGACCTAATAGATGATAATGAAACTAATGTGATAAGGCATCAATGCTTCTTAACGATTCTCAGATAAGTATGAGACCACTATGCTCAGATATGTTGTTATGATCTATATATTACATACTAATTTTCATTCCTAAAGGTTTCATGGAGTCATGGGCAGTGGGATGAGTCCTGGCCCTTAAAAGGTGGCACAAAATCTGGGGTAGCAGGCTCTAAACTAGCTTAAACATACCTTAGTCTCTTGCATTCCCACAATGTGAGAGTGACTAGAGGGCCCCGGTTGCATGCATGCCCATGTCATGGGAGTGACTGAGGCTCTGATGTAGTGAAGTGTCAAGTTGTCTTAGGGGTTGATCACCTGGAAGGGTTTGTTGGCTCCTGTAGGTTTTGTGACATGTGCAAAAGGTTAAATTCGTTGTGTTGTGTTTGTTCAAGTTCCCTAACTATACATGGGGAGTTGAAGTAAATTGTAGTAGCTTCTCATCACCTGTTTACCCCAGCAGACCAGTTAACTTGGGTAAATGTGGGAGGAGGGTGTTACAGTTTGTGTATGGAAAATGAGTTATTTTCCTTTTTAATGGGGGTTCTACCAACAATTTCAACAATGTAGCCTAAGTAGCCAAAAGACGTCTAAATTCAAAAAAGTTTTATGCATTTGATGTTGAAGTGGTATGTGATCATCTCTTGGCATGTACACAAAGGATCCCACTTATTGAGCCCAAGATGAGGAATTATTCCCTTATTTATTATTTCTATTTGGTTGTTTTATCTGACACCAATCTAGTGTTGAGGGTCATGTGTCTTATTTCCATAGGGATGCATTGGAAGGACTATCAAACTATAGATATGGAGTTAATCATGGTTGATGGATAGAGAGTATTAATGTGGGTGATGACCAATGGTGCCCCAAGGGTTGTTTCATCCAATAATATGGAGGCCATTTTTCGACATGGAGACATATCATGGAAAGGTAAATGCATTGTGACAATATAGGAAACTCCAAATGGAAAAAGGAGTTACTTAGAGGATATCCAAACATTATTGAGCAAGAATTAGAATGTATTTAGAAATATTCCACTAGGAAGTCCTCCTGATAGGGGATTTGAGTACACTATAGAACTAGAGGAAGGGGTGAGGCCAATCATAACAACTCCTTATAGGCATCAAAATGGATTCAAGGAAGAGATTGAGAAGACTATCAAGGAGATATTAGATATGGAGCACACAAGGGCTAGCTCAAGCCCATTCACCTCTTCACTCATGCTAGTAAAAAAGAAGTATGGGTCCCTAAGGATGTGTATTGACTACAAGGCCTTGAATAAGAGGATATTCAATAATAGGTACCTAATACATCGAACCACCAGATCAGGGTATGTGAGAAGGATTTGCATAATACGACATTTAGATGTCATTATGGGAATTATGAATTCTTGGTCATGATTTTTGGTTTAACCAATGCACCTGCAAGCTTCCAATCATGTATGAACTATAATTTCAAGAATCAATTGTAAAATTTATATTATCATTTTTTGATAATCCCCTCATATATAGTAGGAATTAGGAGGAGCATGTTAGACACTTGGATGGAGTATCGAGCATACTCGGGAAATAATCCCTTTTCAATGAGTTCAAACGTGAGTTTGGAATGAAGGAGATTATATATTTATAGCATAATATCAATGGAAAAGAAGTACATATGCACTAGGAAATTATTCAGGCTATACTTTTTTGGTCAATGGCCAGGACCCTCACAAGGTGTGAGGATTTATGGGAATGTGAAACTACTATAGAATATTTATTAGAGGATATTCATAGATGGTAGCATCCATAATATATTTATCTAGAAAGGGAGCTTTCATATGAACTAAAGAGGCATAATAGGCTTTTGAGACGTGCAAGGAGGTGATGAGCACTTGCCCACTCCTAGTACTTCCTGACTTCTCTCACCCCTTTTTATTGAAACATGATGCATTAGGAGAAGGCATAGTCGCTGTGTTAATGCGATATAAGTACCCAATAGCCTTCAAGAGCTAGAATATAAGGGAGCTAAATATACTTTATTCCATTTATGATAAGGAAATGCTTATCATGATGCACACATTGACAAAATTTAGACAATATTTGGTGGGTGTAAAGTTCATGGTCAAAATCGACCATTTGCCTCGACCCATGATCTAAATCTAATAGGCCATTAGGGATATTTCAAAACATATCGCAAGGTCAATGAAAGATTTTATTAGAATGGCCTCAAAGACGATGTATGGTGGCATGTGATAAATTGTACTACATGCAAGTGGAAAAGGAAGAACATACTCATCATGTGGGATTGTTACAACCATTTCCCATCTCGGATAAAAAATGGGAGAGTATATCCATACATTTCATTACAGATTTGCAAGGGTATAAGGAAAAGTTTGCATCCTGACGGTAGTTGATAAATTAACTAATTTTTCACTCTTCATGGCCATCCCATTAGATTAAACAGTGGGCAAAGTAATATAATTATCTTTCAGGGGGGGTTTTAGGGTACATGGAGTACCCAACCATATTGTTAGCAACAGGGATATCCAATTTCTTAGTTCCTTCTAGAAAGAATTAATTAGAATGGTAGGGATAGAGTTGATCCTGAGCACTGGTTATCATGCACACACAGATGGATAAGAAGAAAATCTAAACAAATGGGTGGAAAGTTATTTGTGGAATTATGTGGTAGGGAAGTAAAAGACATGCATCTAGTGGTTTCACTTGGGTGAGTACTGCTACAATACTATTGATCATATTTTCATCAATATGATGCCATTATATTGGTATGACATTCCTTCATTAGTTGAGATGGGTTTAGGGTTTAGGGTTTTAGGGTTTAGGGTTTTAGGGTTTTTAGGGTTTAGGGTTTAGGGTTTAGGGTTTAGGGTTTGGGTTTCGGGTTTAGGGTTTCGGGTTTAGGGTTTGGGGTTTCGGGTTTAGGGTTTGGGGTTTAGGGTTTGGGGTTTAGGGTTTGGGGTTTAGGGTTTGGGGTTTAGGGTTTAGGGTTGGGGTTTAGGGTTGGGGTTTAGGGTTGGGGTTTAGGGTTTGGGGTTTAGGGTTTAGGGTTTAGGGTTTAGGGTTTAGGGTTTAGGGTTTAGGGTTTAGGGTTTAGGGTTTAGGGTTTAGGGTTTAGGGTTAGGGTTTAGGGTTTAGGGTTTAGGGTTTAGGGTTTAGGGTTTAGGGTTTAGGGTTTTAGGGTTTAGGGTTTAGGGTTTAGGGTTTAGGGTTTAGGGTTAAAACAGAAAGAGCATAAAGTGGGCGACCATACCGAAATAATAAACCCTAGTTACATTTGCAGAAATTGCCAGAAATGAAAAACATGAAAAAAATGCTAAGGAAACAGAAATTGCTAAAGGACAGAATTATGAAAAACGCATAATAAGCAAGAACAGATCTTTGTATTCATCAAACTAGTTTCGTCCAAGATCGGACTCATCAGTGATACAAAGAAAATGAGCTACTTGCTATCCTTATATAGCAAAAATGGACAAGGCAAGCGGTACATGGTATTTTTTGCAACCATGGTAATGGATACATGGTATTACTTTTTAATTTTTTAATATTAAAATATTAAAATAAATATTAAAAATATTAAAAAATAAAGTAAAATAGCTAAAAAATAGCTCTGCTCATGCAAAAAATCTGAAAAAACATGTACTGCTGCTGGAAGCTGAAAACTCTGCTGCTGGTGAAGATCAAGGTCGGGGGTCGGAACTGCTCATGTAAAAAGTCTCGATTTTGCGCGGATTCCGCCAACAAATCAAGAGCTTGGGAATATGCTGTAGCAAACGGTGACGCTGGAATTCTCCATGCAGTTTAGGGTTTAGGAAACCCCCAAGGTTCAAAGCACCAGTGGCTTCACAAAAGTCCAGCTTCAACACCAAGGGGGCCCTTTTTAGGCCAAGAGTGTGAAGTGGGCCTCGTGCATAGACCTGCTGCAATAGAGCGTCCCTTTGATCCCAATGGACCTTGGCAAAACATGCCTGGAGGAAATCCGGTGGATAGCCCCTCGACCGAAGCCTGCTGTAGAATTCCCGTCTGAGTTCGAGGAAGCCCAAATGAGTGCTTTCTCGAAGAAGATACCGCTGCAGCTCGTTCACCACGAATGCTACTTTCTGGTGCTTGGGATGCCAGGAAGTAAATGGAATATACTGATATGCATTCAGTGGTTTCTGAAAACATCGAGTGGAGAGCTTTCCAGAGGTGGGAAAATCATCACCTTTGAAAAGCACGATGTCCAAAATGTTGATGCTAGATGATGAAATACAAGAGGTAATGCGGATGTGCTCAGGATAAATGGACTGGTAACAATCCAGAAACTGGACCAATCTCTCTCTGGAGCCATTCCAAACCATGCAACCATCATCAATAAACCGTCTGAAGAGCTGGATCTCTGGAGCAGGAAATCTACGAAAGACCTCTTGCTCAAGATGGCAAAGAAAAAGACATGCATACACAACAGCAAAATTGCTGCCCATGGCAGTGCCTCTAATTTGCCGATAGAAAGAGCCATCAAACTGCAAGAAATGCCACTTGAGCACCAACTCAGCTGCACTAACAAGAAACTCTACATCCTCTGGCAAGAAGAAATCAGCAGTACTCTGCTCAATCATATCCCGTAAGGCATGCAAGCCTTCCTGAGTGGGAATGCTGGGATAGAGTGACTCTACATCAAAAGTGACAAGAAATGAATCCGGGGCAAAACGCTTGGATTCAATATCCTGTAAGAGAGAGAGAGAGTCTGGAAGATGAGTAGGCTGAGCAAGTAAAGTGCCAAGGAGCTTATAAAGCAAAAATTTGGAAAGAGGTTCCAACATAAACCCATTGTAAGCACAGATAGGCCTACCGACAGGAGGGTTTTTGTGGATCTTCCAAATAAAATAAAGCCGGCAAGCTTTGGCATCTTGCGGCTTGATTTGCATTATGTACTCCCACTGCTGAACTGAAAGCAGATTATGAAATCTGCCCTGAAGCTGCCTGAGGGACCTGCTGATGGCCAACCATGGAACCGCTGCATACTGCCTGTAGACGTTACGATCAGCGAGTTGCCGATGAGCTTCAGCAACATAGCTATCTCTGTCAAGAACCACAATACCCAGGTTCTTATCCGCTGGCTTGATCACAATAGGGAGTCGGCGAAGGCTCTTTAATGCAAGCAATTGGGATCTGGAGAATCTGGGTCTGGGAGTAAACTGAACAGAGGCAATACGGGACTGAAGAATGGTACGGCCAAGCTGAAGAGCACGATTAAGATTGAGATCATTAACCGGAGGCTCCCAGGTAGGGTTTGGCAAACGGAACGGGTTATAGGAATCATCATCAGCAGAAAGACGGAAAAATAATCTAAGACGGCAAAGATGGGAAAAATAGGCAAATTCTCTATAAATGTCATCAATGGCCATAGGAGGGGGCCGAGGAATATACTTGTGCCCTAGGCCCAAGAGTTTGGTTTGGCTGAAGGAAAGGGGAACAGAAGAGAGATTGTGAATAGCAAGATTGCTAATTCGACGATCAATCTGGGAGGGGGTCATTTTTCCAATCAGATAAGCCAAATAAGAGAATGGGCTAATGGAGGGCAACCAAAAAAGATGACGACGAGAATTGCTTACATAAAGAAGACCTTGCCTTTCCCTTTGTCTCTGACAGGCATCTGGTGCATATTTGGTTGCTGTGGAGCAAATGGGGCAGCTGCCGGATTCAAACCAGTGTTCTGGAAAGACTGGTCTGGAACGGAGCCCGACTGTCCAGCAACAGATTGTGTGGAGCGAATTCCTCGACGGAAACGCCCCCTGCCCATCCCGTTTTTTGGCCGGGACTGCTGCTGCTGCTGTTGCTGCTCCTGGGGCTGACTGCGCAGTTGCTGGGGCTGACTGCGCAGTTGCTGGGGCTGCCTGCGCAGAGGCCTCTGCTGACTGCGCAGAGGTTGCTGCTGCTGCTGGCCAAACTGTTGTTGCTGCTGGGGCTGCCTGCGCTGCTGCTGCTGCTGCTGCCGCTGCTGCTGTCGTTGCTGCCGAGGAGGAGAGGTGCCAGGAGACTGAAGCCCAACAAGATATGCAAGTTGGTCTTGCATTGGCTTCAGAGTGGCATCAAGCTTCTGTTGCTGGGCCTGGAAGGTTTTGGTGATTTCCCTCTGGACCAGAACAGCGATGGCTTCTTCTCTCGGAATGTCATTGGCAACTTTTGCTGCTTCTTCCCGTGCTGCATCACGGGCTGCTTGAGCAGCAACTCTGGCGGCACGTCGTTCAACTAGTTCTATTTGGAACTCATTGACCTGTCTGTTATAGGAAGACAAGGCCAAAGCAGTCCAGTGGGCAGCAACAATGCTACCAGCAATGGGACCGGTAGAACTGGTGAACGGAATCTGCTGGAACGGTTCGGCAAGCTGTTGGAGTTTATCTTCAAAATCCGAAGCTAGCTGTGAAACCCTAGCTTCATTTTGACTCACAATCTCTTGCTCATGCCGTAAATAGAGCTCATGGCAATCTCTGCGATAACGATCAGTAAGAGCTTCAAAACCACCTCTAACAGTATCATTGGTGGCAGGATCAGAAGCCACGAGCCCAGGTGATTTAACCATGAGGCTCTGAATGACCCGGTTGTCTCTTTGAAGAGCTGATAATTTATCAACAAGAGACTGAGATTTCATTAAAATCTCTGCGGCTTTCTGCAAGTCTTTTACTGCACAAGAAATAACATCAGTCCAGGATTGAGGCATTGGTGGAATTTCGTCATTTGCCGAATGCTGGTGAGCTGCCGAAGGACCCGGAGGAGCTGAAGAAAACCCATGTCCGACAAGAAAATGCCCCTGCGTAGTGAAGGAAGGACCCTGCGCAGCATGAGGAGAGAGCTGCGCAGTCTCTAGCTGGGGCTGCGCAGTTTCTAGCTGGAGCTGCGTGCTGTCTCTCTGGGGCTGCGCAGTTTCTCTCTGGGGCTGCGGAGATTCTTCTTGGGGCTGCGCAGAAGGCTCATTGATCCTGAGCTGACGAGGAGCCATCGGGTTATTGTGAAAAACGTCTCTCCGGATGAGAGCGTGAGCAGTGTCCTGCAGCTGAAAAAGCAAACTGTCTCGCCGGTAATGAGAAATGGAACCAGAACGAGAGAGTATGCACAATATCCTGGAGCTGAAAAAACAAATCGTCTCGTTGAACTTCGGCTTCGTCAATCGAATGAGAATCAGAATCAACAGAAAGAGATCCGGAACGAGAACGAGTAACAGGGCCGGTATAGTTCCGCACCATGGACAATGATTAGGGCTAAAACAGAAAGAGCATAAAGTGGGCGACCATACCGAAATAATAAACCCTAGTTACATTTGCAGAAATTGCCAGAAATGAAAAACATGAAAAAAATGCTAAGGAAACAGAAATTGCTAAAGGACAGAATTATGAAAAACGCATAATAAGCAAGAACAGATCTTTGTATTCATCAAACTAGTTTCGTCCAAGATCGGACTCATCAGTGATACAAAGAAAATGAGCTACTTGCTATCCTTATATAGCAAAAATGGACAAGGCAAGCGGTACATGGTATTTTTTGCAACCATGGTAATGGATACATGGTATTACTTTTTAATTTTTTAATATTAAAATATTTAAAAATAAATATTAAAAATATTAAAAAATAAAGTAAAATAGCTAAAAATAGCTAAAAAATAGCTCTGCTCATGCAAAAAATCTGAAAAAACATGTACTGCTCCTGGAAGCTGAAAACTCTGCTGCTGGTGAAGATCATGGTCGGGGGTCGGAACTGCTCATGTAAAAAGTCCCGATTTTGCGCGGATTCCGCCAACAAATCAAGGGCTTGGGAATATGCTGTAGCAAAGGGTGACGCTGGAATTCTCCATGCAGTTTAGGGTTTAGGAAACCCCCAAGGTTCAAAGCACGAGTGGCTTCACAAAAGTCCAGCTTCAACACCAAGGGGGCCCTTTTTAGGCCAAGAGTGTGAAGTGGGCCTCGTGCATAGACCTGTTGCAATAGAGCGTCCCTTTGATCCCAATGGACCTTGGCAAAGCATGCCTGGAGGAAATCCGGTGGATAGCCCCTCGACCGAAGCCTGCTGTAGAATGCCCGTCTGAGTTCGAGGAAGCCCAAATGAGTGCTCTCTCGAAGAAGATACCGCTGCAGCTCGTTCACCACGAATGCTACTTTCTGGTGCTTGGGATGCCAGGAAGTAAATGGAATGTACTGATATGCATTCAGTGGTTTCTGAAAACATCGAGTGGAGAGCTTTCCAGAGGTGGGAAAATCATCACCTTTGAAAAGCACGATGTCCAGAATGTTGATGCTAGATGATGAAATACAAGAGGTGATGCGGATGTGCTCGGGATAAATGGACTGGTAACAATCCAGAAACTGGACCAATCTCTCTCTGGAGCCATTCCACACCATGCAACCATCATCAATAAACCGTCTGAAAAGCTGAATCTCTGGAGCAGGAAATCTACGAAAGACCTCTTGCTCAAGATGGCAAAGAAAAAGACATGCATACACAACAGCAAAATTGCTGCCCATGGCAGTGCCTCTAATCTGCCGATAGAAAGAGCCATCAAACTGCAAGAAATGCCACTTGAGCACCAACTCAGCTACACTAACAAGAAACTCTACATCCTCTGGCAAGAAGAAATCAGCAGTACTCTGCTCAATCATATCCCGTAAGGCATGCAAGCCTTCCTGAGTGGGAATGCTGGGATAAAGTGACTCTACATCAAAAGTGACAAGAAATGAATCCGGGGCAAAACGCTTGGATTCAATATCCTGTAAGAGAGAGAGAGAGTCTGGAAGATGAGTAGGCTGAGCAAGTAAAGTGCCAAGGAGTTTATAATGCAAAAATTTGGAAAGAGGCTCCAAGATAAACCCATTGTAAGCACAGATAGGCCTACCGACAGGAGGGTTTTTGTGGATCTTCCAAATAAAATAAAGCCGGCAAGCTTTGGCATCTTGTGGCTTGATTTGCATTATGTACTCCCACTGCTGAACTGAAAGCAGATTATGAAATCTGCCCTGAAGCTGCCTGAGGGACCTACTGATGGCCAACCATGGAACCGCTGCATACTGCCTGTAGACGTTACGATCAGCGAGTTGCCGATGAGCTTCAGCAACATAGCTATCTCTGTCAAGAACCACAATACCCAGGTTCTTATCCGCTGGCTTGATCACAATAGGGAGTCGGCGAAGGCTCTTTAATGCAAGCAATTGGGATCTAGAAAATCTGGGTCTGGGAGTAAACTGAACAGAGGCAATACGGGACTGAAGAATGGTACGGCCAAGCTGAAGAGAACGATTAAGATTGAGATCATTAACCGGAGGCTCCCAGGTAGGGTTTGGCAAACGGAACGGGTTATAGGAATCATCATCAGCAGAAAGACGGAAAAATAATCTAAGACGGCAAAGACGGGAAAAATAGGCATATTCTCTATAAATGTCATCAATGGCCATAGGAGGGGGCCGAGGAATATACTTGTGCCCTAGGCCCAAGAGTTTGGTTTGGCTGAAGGAAAGGGGAACAGAAGAGAGATTGTGAATAGCAAGATTTCTAATTCGACGATCAATCTGGGAAGGGGTCATTTTTCCAATCAGATAAGCCAAATAAGAAAATGGGCTAATGGAGGGCAACCAAAAAAGACGACGACGAGAATTCCTTACATAAAGAAGACTTTGCCTTTCCCTTTGTCTCTGACAGGCATCTGGTGCATATTTGGCTGTTGTGGAGCAAATGGGGCAGCTGCCGGATTCAAACTAGTGTTCTCGAAAGACTGGTCTGGAACGGAGCCCGACTGCCCAGCAACAGATTGTGTGGGGCGAATTCCTCGATGGAAACGCCCCCTTCCCATCCCGTTTTTTGGCCGGGACTGCTGCTGCTGCTGTGGCTGCCCCTGAGGCTGCCTGCGCAGTTGCTGGGGATGACTGCGCAGTTGCTGGGGCTGCCTGCGTAGAGGCCTCTGCTGACTGCGCAGAGGCTGCTGCTGTTGGGGCTGCCTGCGCTGCTGCTGCTACTGCTGCCGTTGCTGCCGAGGAGGGGAAGTGCCAGGGGACTGAAGCCCAACAAGGTATGCAAGCTGGTCTTGTATTGGCTTCAGAGTGGCATCAAGCTTCTGTTGCTGGGCCTGGAAGGTTTTGGTGATTTCCCTCTGGACCAGAACAGCGATGGCTTCTTCTCTCGGAATGTCGTTGGCAGCTTTTGCTGCTTCTTCCCGTGCTGCATCACGGGCTGCTTGAGCAGCAACTCTGGTGGCACGTCATTCAACTAGTTCTATTTGGAACTCGTTGACCTGTCTGTTATAGGAAGACAAGGCCAAAGCAGTCCAGTGGGCAGCAACAATGCTACCAGCAATGGGACCGATAGAACTGGTGAACGGAATCTGCTGAAACGGTTCGGCAAGCTGTTGGAGTTTGTCTTCAAAATCCGAAGCTAGCTGTGAAACCCTAGCTTCATTTTGACTCACAATCTCTTGCTCATGCCGTAAATAGAGCTCATGGCAATCTCTGCGGTAATGATCAGTAAGAGCTTCAAGACCACCTCTAAGAGTATCATTGGTGGCAGGATCAGAAGCCACGAGCCCAGGTGATTTAACCATGAGGCTCTGAATGACCTGGTTGTCTCTTTGAAGAGCTGATAATTTATCAACAAGAGACTGAGATTTCATTAAAATCTCTGTGGCTTTCTGGAAGTCTTTTACTGCACAAGAAATAACATCAGTCCAGGATTGAGGCATTGGCGGAATTTCATCATTTGCCGAATGCTGGTGAGCTGCCGAAGGACCCGGAGGAGCTGAAGAAAACCCATGTCCGACAAGAAAATGCCCCTGCGCAGTGGAGGAAGGACCCTGCGCAGCATGAGGAGAGAGCTGCACAGTCTCTAGCTGGGGCTGCGCAGTTTCTAGCTGGAGCTGCGTGATGTCTCTCTGGGGCTGCGGAGTTTCTCTCTGGGGCTGCGCAGATTCTTCTTGGGGCTGTGCAGAGGGCTCATTGATCCTGAGCTGACGAGGAGCCATCGGGTTATTGTGAAAAACGTCTCTCCGGATGAGAGCGTGAGTAGTGTCCTGCAGCTGAAAAAGCAAACTATCTCGCCGGTAATGAGAAATGGAACCAGAACGAGAGAGAGTATGCACAATATCCTGGAGTTGAAAAAGCAAATCGTCTCGTTGAACTTCGGCTTCGTCAATCGAATGAGAAATCGAATGAGAAGACGAGTTAGAATTAACAGAAAGAGATCCGGAACGAGAACGAGTAGTAGGGCCGGTATAGTTCCGCACCATGGACAATGATTAGGGCTAAAACAGAAAGAGCATAAAGTGGGCGACCATACCGAAAAAATAAACCCAGGTTACATTTGCAGAAATTGCCAGAAATGAAAAAACATGAAAAAACTGCTAAGGAAACAGAAATTGCTAAAGGACAAAATTATGAAAAACACATAGTAAGCAAGAGCAAATCTTTATATTCATCAAACTAGTTTCGTCCAAGATCGGACTCATCAGTGATACAAAGAAAATGAGCTACTTGCTATCCTTATATAGCAAAAATGGACAAGGCAAGCGGTACATGATATTTTTTGCAACCATGGTAATGGATACATGGTATTACTTTTTAATTTTTTAATATTAAAATATTTAAAAATAAATATTTTAAATATTAAAAAATAAAGTAAAATAGCTAAAAAATAGCTCTGCTCATGCAAAAAATCTGAAAAATCATGTACTGCTCCTGGAAGCTGAATACTCTGCTGCTGGTGAAGATCATGGTCGGGGGTCGGAACTGCTCATGTAAAAAGTCCCGATTTTGCGCGGATTCTGCCAACAACTCAAGGGCTTGGGAATATGCTGTAGTAAAGGGTAACGCTGGAATTCTCCATGCAGTTTAGGGTTTGGGAAACCCCCAAGGTTCAAAGCACGAGTGGCTTCACAAAAGTCCAGCTTCAACACCAAGGGGGGCCCTTTTGAGGCCAAGAGTGTGAAGTGGACCTCGTGCATAGACCTGCTGCAATAGAGCGACCCTTTGATCCCAATGGACCTTGGCAAAATATGCCTGGAGGAAATCTGGAGGATAGCCCCTTGACCGAAGCCTGCTGTAGAATGCCCGTCTGAGTTCGAGGAAGCCCAATTGAGTGCTCTCTCGAAGAAGATACCGCTGCAGCTCATTCACCACGAATGCTACTTTCTGGTGCTTGGGATGCCAGGAAGTAAAAGGAATGTACTGATATGCATTCAGTGGTTTATGAAAACATCTAGTGGAGAGCTTTCCAGAGGTGGGAAAATCATCACCTTTGAAAAGCACGATGTCCAGAATGTTGATGCTGGATGATGAAATGCAAGAAGTAATGCGGATGTGCTCGGGATAAATGGACTGGTAACAATCCAAGAACTGGACCAATCTCTCTCTGGAGCCATTCCACACCATGCAACCATCATCAATAAACCGTCTGAAGAGCTGAATCTCTGGAGCAGGAAATCTACGAAAGACCTCTTGCTCAAGATGGCAAAGAAAAAGACATGCATATACAACAGCAAAATTGCTGCCCATAGCAGTGCCTCTAATCTGCCGGTAGAAAGAGCCATCAAACTGCAAGAAATGCCACTTGAGCACCAACTCAGCTGCACTAACAAGAAACTCCACATCCTCTGGCAAGAAGAAATCAGCAGTACTCTGCTCAATCATATCCCGTAAGGCATGCAAGCCTTCCTGAGTGGGAATGCTAGGATAAAGCGACTCTACATCAAATGTGACAAGAAATGAATCTGGAGCAAAATGCTTGGATTCAATATCTTGTAAGAGAGAGAGAGAGTCTGGAAGATGAGTAGGTTGAGCAAGTAAAGTGCCAAGGAGTTTATAATGCAAAAATTTGGAAAGAGGCTCCAACATAAACCCATTGTAAGCACAGATAGGCCTACCGATAGGAGGGTTTTTGTGGATCTTCCAAATAAAATAAAGCCGGCAAGCTTTGGCATCTTGCGGCTTGATTTGCATTATGTACTCCCACTGCTGAACTGAAAGCAGATTATGAAATTTGCCCTGAAGCTCCCTGAGGGACCTGCTGATGGCCAACCAAGGAACCACTGCATACTGCCTGTAGACGTTACGATCAGCTAGTTGCCGATGAGCTTCAGCAACATAGCTATCTCTGTCAAGAACCACAATACCCAGGTTCTTATCCGCTGGCTTGATCACAATAGGGAGTCGGCGAAGGCTCTTTAATGCAAGCAATTGGGATCTGGAAAATCTGGGTCTGGGAGTAAACTGAACAGAGGCAATACGGGACTGAAGAATGGTACGACCAAGCTGAAGAGAACGATTAAGATTGAGATCATTAACCGGAGGCTCCCAGGTAGGGTTTGGCAAACGGAACGGGTTATAGGTATCATCATCAACAGAAAGACGGAAAAATAATCTAAGACGGCAAAGACGGGAAAAATAGGCAAATTCTCTATAAATGTCATCAATGGCCATAGGAGGGGGCCAAGGAATATACTTGTGCCCTAGGCCCAAAATTTTGGTTTGGCTGAAGGAAAGGGGAACAGAAGAGAGATTGTGAATAGCAAGATTGCTAATTCAACGATCAATCTGGGAGGGGGTCATTTTTCCAATCAGATAAGCCAAATAAGAAAAAGGGCTAATAGAGGGCAACCAAAAAAGATGACGACGAGAATTACTTACATAAAGAAGACCTTGCCTTTCCCTTTGTCTCTGACAGGCATCTGGTGCATATTTGGCTGCTGTGGAGCAAATGGGGCAGCTGCCGGATTCAAACCAGTGTTCTGGAAAGACTGGTCTGGAACGGAGCCCGACTGCCCAGCAACAGATTGTGTGGAGCGAATTCCTCGACGGAAACGCCCCCTGCCCATCCCGTTTTTTGGCCGGGACTGCTGCTGCTGCTGTTGCTGCCCCTGAGGCTGCCTGCGCAGTTGCTGGGGCTTACTGCGCAGTTGCTGGGGCTGCCTGCGCAGAGGCCTCTGCTGACTGCGCAGAGGCTGCTGCTGCTGCTGCTGGCCAAACTGCTGTCGCTGCTGGGGCTGCCTGCGCTACTGCTGCTGCTGCTGCCGAGGAGGGGAAGTGCCAGGGGACTGAAGCCCAACAAGGTATGCAAGCTGGTCTTGTATTGGCTTCAGAGTGGCATCAAGCTTTTGTTGCTGGGTCTGGAAGGTTTTGGTGATTTCCCTCTGGACCAGAACAACGATGGCTTCTTCTCTCGGAATGTCGTTGGCAGCTTTTGCTGCTTCTTCCCGTGCTGCATCACGGGCTGCTTGAGCAGCAACTCTGGCGGCACGTCGTTCAACTAGTTCTATTTGGAACTCGTTGACATGTCTGTTATAGGAAGACAAGGCCAAAGCAGTCCAGTGGGCAGCAACAATGCTACCAGCAATGGGACCGGTAGAACTGGTGAACGGAATCTGCTGGAACGGTTCGGCAAGCTGTTGGAGTTTGTCTTCAAAATCCGAAGCTAGCTGTGAAACCCTAGCTTCATTTTGACTCACAATCTCTTGCTCATGCCGTAAATAGAGCTCATGGCAATCTCTGCGGTAACGATCAGTAAGAGCTTCAAGACCACCTCTAAGAGTATCATTGGTGGCAGGATCAGAAGCCACGAGCCCAGGTGATTTAACCATGAGGCTCTGAATGACCCGGTTGTCTCTTTGAAGAGCTGATAATTTATCAACAAGAGACTGAGATTTCATTAAAATCTCTGTGGCTTTCTGGAAGTCTTTTACTGCACAAGAAATAACATCAGTCCAGGATTGAGGCATTGGCGGAATTTCGTCATTTGCCGAATGCTGGTGAGCTGCCGAAGGACCCGGAGGAGCTGAAGAAAACCCATGTCCGACAAGAAAATGCCCCTGCGCAGTGGAGGAAGGACCCTGCGCAGCATGAGGAGAGAGCTGCGTAGTCTCTGGCTGGGGCTGCGCAGTTTCTAGCTGGAGCTGCGTGATGTCTCTCTGGGGCTGCGCAGTTTCTCTCTGGGGCTGCGCAGATTCTTCTTGGAGCTGCGCAGAAGGCTCATTGATCCTGAGCTGACGAGGAGCCATCGGGTTATTGTGAAAAACGTCTCTCCGGATGAGAGCGTGAGCAGTGTCCTGCAGCTGAAAAAGCAAACTGTCTCGCCGGTAATGAGAAATGGAACCAGAACGAGAGAGAGTATGCACAATATCCTGGAGTTGAAAAAGCAAATCGTCTCGTTGAACTTCGGCTTCGTCAATCGAATGAGAAATCGAATGAGAAGACGAGTCAGAATTAACAGAAAGAGATCCGGAACGAGAACGAGTAGTAGGGCCGGTATAGTTCCGCACCATGGACAATGATTAGGGCTAAAACAGAAAGAGCATAAAGTGGGCGACCATACCGAAATAATAAACCCAAGTTATAATTGCAGAAATTGCCAAAAATGAAAAACATGAAAAAACTGCTAAGGAAACAGAAATTGCTAAGGAAACAGAAATTGCTAAAGGACAAAATTATGAAAAACACATAATAAGCAAGAGCAGATCTTTATATTCATCAAACTAGTTTCGTCCAAGATCGGACTCATCAGTGATACAAAGAAAATGAGCTACTTGTTGTCCTTATATAGCAAAAATGGACAAGGCAAGCGGTACATGGTATTTTTTGCAGTAATGGATACATGGTATTACTTTTTAATTTTTTAATATTAAAATATTTAAAAATAAATATTTTAAATATTAAAAAATGAAGTAAAATAGCTTAAAAATAGCTAAAAAATAGCTTTGCGCAAGCAAAAAATCTGAAAAAACATGTACTGCTGCTGGAAGCTGAAAACTCTGCTGCTGGTGAAGATCAAGGTCGGGGGTCGGAACTGCTCATGTAAAAGGTCCCGATTTTGCACGGATTCCGCCAACAAATCAAGGGCTTGGGAATATGCTGTAGCAAAGGGTGACGCTGGAATTCTCCATGCAGTTTAGGGTTTAGGAAACCCCCAAGGTTCAAAGCACGAGTGGCTTCACAAAAGTCCAGCTTCAACACCAAGGGGGCCCTTTTTAGGCCAAGAGTGTGAAGTGGGCCTCGTGCATAGACCTGCTGCAATAGAGCGTCCCTTTGATCCCAATGGACCTTGGCAAAACATGCCTGGAGGAAATCCGGTGGATAGCCCCTCGACCGAAGCCTGCTGTAGAATGCCCGTCTGAGTTCGAGGAAGCCCAAAGGAGTGCTTTCTCGAAGAAGATACCGCTGCAGCTCGTTCACTACGAATTCTACTTTCTGGTGTTTGGGATGCCAGGAAGTAAATGGAATGTACTGATATGCATTCAGTGGTTTCTGAAAACATCGAGTGGAGAGCTTTCCAGAGGTGGGAAAATCATCACCTTTGAAAAGCACGATGTCCAGAATGTTGATGCTGGATGATGAAATGTAAGAAGTAATGCGGATGTGCTCGGGATAAATGGACTGGTAACAATCCAAGAACAGGACCAATCTCTCTCTGGAGCCATTCCACACCATGCAACCATCATCAATAAACCGTCTGAAGAGCTGAATCTCTGGAGCAGGAAATCTACGAAAGACCTCTTGCTCAAGATGGCAAAGAAAAAGACATGCATACACAACAGCAAAATTGCTGCCCATGGCAGTGCCTCTAATCTGCCGGTAGAAAGAGCCATCAAACTGCAAGAAATGCCACTTGAGCACCAACTCAGCTGCACTAACAAGAAACTCCACATCCTCTGGCAAGAAGAAATCAGCAGTACTCTGCTCAATCATATCCCGTAAGGCATGCAAGCCTTCCTGAGTGGGGATGCTAGGGTAAAGCGACTCTACATCAAAAGTGACAAGAAATGAATCTGGAGCAAAACGCTTAGATTCAATATCTTGTAAGAGAGAGAGAGAGTCTGGAAGATGAGTAGGCTGAGCAAGTAAGGTGCCAAGGAGTTTATAATGAAAAAATTTGGAAAGAGGCTCCAACATAAACCCATTGTAAGCACAAATAGGCCTACCGACAGGAGGGTTTTTGTGGATCTTCCAAATAAAATAAAGCCGGCAAGCTTTGGCATCTTGCGGCTTGATTTGCATTATGTACTCCCACTGCTGAACTGAAAGCAGATTATGAAATCTACCCTGAAGCTGCCTGAGGGACCTACTGATGGCCAACCATGGAACCGCTGCATACTGCCTGTAGACGTTACGATCAGCTAGTTGCCGATGAGCTTCAGCAACATAGCTATCTCTGTCAAGAACCACAATACCCAGGTTCTTATCCGCTGGCTTGATCACAATAGGGAGTCGGCGAAGGCTCTTTAATGCAAGCAATTGGGATCTGGAAAATCTGGGTCTGGGAGTAAACTGAACAGAGGCAATACGGGACTGAAGAATGGTACGGCCAAGCTGAAGAGCGTGATTAAGATTGAGATCAATAACCGGAGGCTCCCAGGTAGGGTTTGGCAAACGGAACGGGTTATAGGTATCATCATCAGCAAAAAGACGGAAAAATAATCTAAGACGGCAAAGACGGGAAAAATAGGCATATTCTCTATAAATGTCATCAATGGCCATAGGAGGGGGCCGAGGAATATACTTGTGCCCTAGGCCCAAAAGTTTGGTTTGGCTGAAGGAAAGGGGAACAGAAGATAGATTGTGAATAGCAAGATTGCTAATTCGACGATCAATCTGGGAGGGGGTCATTTTTCCAATCAGATAAGCCAAATAAGAAAATGGGCTAATGGAGGGCAACCAAAAAAGATGACGACGAGAATTGCTTACATAAAAAAGACCTTGCCTTTCCCTTTGTCTCTGTCTGGCATCTGGCGCATATTTGGCTGCTGTGGAGCAAATGGGGCAGCTGCCGGATTCAAACCAGTGTTCTGGAAAGACTGGTCTGGAACGGAGCCCGACTGCCCAGCAACAGATTGTGTGGAGTGAATTCCTCGACGGAAACGCCCCCTGCCCATCCCGTTTTTTGGCCGGGACTGCTGTTGCTGCTGTTGCTGCCCCTGAGTCTGCCTGCGCAGTTGCTGGGGATGACTGCGCAGTTGCTGGGGCTGCCTGCGCAGAGGCCTCTGCTGACTGCGCAGAGGCTGCTGCTGCTGCTGCTGGCCAAACTGCTGTCGATGCTGGGGCTGCCTGCGCTGCTGCTGCTTCTGCTGTTGCTGCTGCCGAGGAGGAGAAGTGCCAGGGGACTGAAGCCCAACAAGGTATGCAAGCTGGTCTTGTATTTTCTTCAGAGTGGCATCAAGCTTCTGTTGCTGGGCCTGGAATGTTTTGGAGATTTTCCTCTGGACCAGAACAGCGATGGCTTCTTCTCTCGGAATGTCGTTGGCAGCTTTTGTTGCTTCTTCCCGTGCTGCATCACGGGCTGCTTGAGCAGCAACTCTGGCGACACGACGTTCAACTAGTTCTATTTGGAACTCGTTGACCTGTCTGTTATAGGAAGACAAGGCCAAGGCAGTGCAGTGGGCAGCAACAATGCTACCAGCAATGGGACCGGTAGAACTGGTGAACGGAATCTGCTGGAACGGTTCGGCAAGCTGTTGGAGTTTTTCTTCAAAATCCGAAGCTAGCTGTGAAACCCTAGCTTCATTTTGACTCACAATCTCTTGCTCATGCCGTAAATAGAGCTCATGGCAATCTCTGCGGTAACGATCAGTAAGAGCTTCAAGACCACCTCTAAGAGTATCATTGGTGGCAGGATCAGAAGCCACGAGCCCAGGTGATTTAACCATGAGGCTTTGAATGACCCGGTTGTCTCTTTGAAGAGCTGATAATTTATCAACAAGAGACTGAGATTTCATTAAAATCTCTGTGGCTTTCTGGAAGTCTTTTACTGCACAAGAAATAACATCAGTCCAGGATTGAGGCATTGGCGGAATTTCATCATTTGCCGAATGCTGGTGAGCTGCCGAAGGACCCGGAGGAGCTGAAGAAAACCCATGTCCGACAAGAAAATGCCCCTGCGCAGTGGAGGAAGGACCCTGCGCAGCATGAGGAGAGAGCTGCACAGTCTCTAGCTGGGGCTGCGCAGTTTCTAGCTGGAGCTGCGTGATGTCTCTCTGGGGCTGCGCAGTTTCTCTCTGGGGCTGCGCAGATTCTTCTTGGAGCTGCGCAGAAGGCTCATTGATCCTGAGCTGACGAGGAGCCATCGGGTTATTGTGAAAAACGTCTCTCCGGATGAGAGCGTGAGCAGTGTCCTGCAGCTGAAAAAGCAAACTGTCTCGCCGGTAATGAGAAATGGAACCAGAACGAGAGAGAGTATGCACAATATCCTGGAGTTGAAAAAGCAAATCGTCTCGTTGAACTTCGGCTTCGTCAATCGAATGAGAAGACGAGTCCGAATTAACAGAAAGAGATCCGGAACGAGAACGAGTAGTAGGGCCGGTATAGTTCCGCACCATGGACAATGATTAGGGCTAAAACAGAAAGAGCATAAAGTGGGCGACCATACCGAAATAATAAACCCAAGTTATAATTGCAGAAATTGCCAGAAATGAAAAACATGAAAAAACTGCTAAGGAAACAGAAATTGCTAAAGGACAAAATTATGAAAAACACATAATAAGCAAGAGCAGATCTTTATATTCATCAAACTAGTTTCGTCCAAGATCAGACTCATCAGTGATACAAAGAAAATGAGCTACTTGCTGTCCTTATATAGCAAAAATGGACAAGGCAAGCGGTACATGGTATTTTTTGCAACCATGGTAATGGATACATGGTATTACTTTTTAATTTTTTAATATTAAAATATTTAAAAATAAATATTAAAAATATTAAAAAATAAAGTAAAATAGCTAAAAATAGCTAAAAAATAGCTCTGCTCATGCAAAAAATCTGAAAAAACATGTACTGCTGCTGGAAGCT
>APFE031254162.1:115131-157311 GCA_000404065.3 Pinus taeda | reverse complement strand
TATAATTAGACTTTATAATATGAATTTATAAAACAGATCATTAAACTTTATAACATATATATAAAGAAATGTTATAAAATATATCACTTAAACTTTATAAAATATATAATGTAAATGTTATAAAATGTGTCAATTAAACTTTATAACATTTATAATGTGAAATTATAAAAGGTATCAGCGAACTTTATAACGTATATACAACAAATGTAAAAAAAAACATAAAGGGAACTTATAAACGTAAATCTAAGCTGTCCAACCAACTGAATATTTATTACAGAGAGCAGAGGAGAGTAAGAAAATATCTGAGAGCCATCAATGCATGGAAGGCGGTGGCTGCAAGTGGGAGGGCGGCCACCGCCAGGCCGGGAAATAAATAGCAGAGTTCTGAACTGAGAGAAGGGGGGGAAAATAACAAGAGAGGAGCAGGAAGAACCAGGAGCATAAATTCACCAGGAGAAAACCAGGAGGAAGTTAATTATCCATTGGAAGAGCTTTAAGTTGTTTGAGGTTCTGGGCATGGAGGGACAGAAAGCTTCTGTGGTGAAGTTTTCTGGATTGAGCAGCTAGGTTTGCTCAATCTGGTTAGGTGGTATTGGTCTCCCGGAGACTGGATCAAAACATCCACGACATCACCAGCAGAATTAGCAGCACCAGCAGAATCAGCCGCAGTTGAGGTAAGTACAAATTTAAATTCTTCAGGCTTTCTGTACTTCAGATTCTAGTTACTGTTTTTGGTCACTACAATCTCAGACCTTGATAAGGAACAAGAGGTTGTATGACGCACATACCATCCACTTCAAAATTCATAGCCTCCCACTTCAAATCAATGATTGCATAATTCTCGAAAGCTCCGCCAATGCCCAATAAAGTTAGGTATGGATATTTATCCCTAATAATATTAGTAACTTTGAAATCTACATAAGTTTAACACTGGTTTTATCAACCTCAACATATTCTAATCTTCCAAAAAGAAGAATGTAGTATTGGTTTTCCATGTGCAACTAAATAAGGGAATATACCAAATTGGGTTTTCCAAGAGCTTCCCAAGTTTTTCTCAGCAAGATATTAACATCTAACCCCAAATATAGTGTGGGTTCCTTGATTTGAAACCATTCAATCTGAGTATCTACCCGAAACTCCCTTCCAGTTCGCTTCTTATTCCTCCATACTCATCTGGAATTCCTTTCAGGTAGGTTTGTAGAAATCGGTTCCTCAGAGAACACATCATCCTTAACAATAGTCTTCAACATTTCTGCAGCTAAACAGTGAGTTTCTCGTCATTCATAATGTGTAAGAATAACTTAAACCAATCCATTATAGGTTGGGAAGTTTTTGTGAAATGCTTCTCCTCTCAAGCCTTTACTTTCTCTTGTAATTCACTATGAGATCCTTGTGAAGACATTAACTGACTGGAAAGTTCAGCTGCATCCCTATAATACTCCTTTTGTTGATTTGGATCATATGATTTCTTTGGAGATGCAAGTCTTATATCTGTTGGTTTATTAGGAGTTACAATCTCATCTCTCATCTTCTTTCCTCCTCTCGTGACAACATTAAATTGGGTTGTGTTGAAGGACTAGGATATTAAGGCTATGCATAGACTAAATTAGCTCCTTTAGCATGATTTCACTCCTCCCATCGAGCAATAAGTTCAAGAAAGTCTTCAGTTGCATGTGTATTTACTCGACAATCTGAAAACCATGGTCTCTGTGGAAAAGGACATTCCCTCACCACATGGCCTTCTTGATCATAGTTATAGCACCTAATTGGTCCTCTTTCACCTGTCCTTCCTCCCCTCAGAGCTCCTCCTCCTTGCCCTCAAGGAGTCTCATTAACACATAAAGAAAAATGGTCAAGCCAGTCCACCAGAGTGTCCAAGGATTAACATTGATCCCTATGGGGATTGGCTGATCCGTAAAACTCACAAAACAAGTTATTTGGAACATTAGAATACTTCTATAGAATAGTACATAACTGGGATAAATGACCAAAACTTCAAAAAATCTCACAATAATTGGTTGGAGACATACCTTGTAGGCTAGGAAATTATTGGAATTGTGTATGACCTTGATAAAGAAGAGAAGAGGATATTTGTGCAACTCTAGGAGACTCTGGTGGAGGAGGTCCCATAGGAGCAAGGCATGATCCTGGCCCTCTCAATCGTGGGCATTCTATAACATGATGTCCCTCAACCTGACAGTAGGTACACCAAACATGAAGTCTTGTGATATGTAAATGTGCCATATATTTTATCCTATCTGTCAATGTAGAAATCTGATTATGGAGGCCCATAATAGCAGGATTTGTTGAAGGCCCATAGAATCTGCAGTTTTGTGGATAACCAACCATAACATCTATTTGCATGACTTGCTCCAAAGCATCTCGAAGCATGTTGACCTTTTACTGAGATAGTGGAATACGATTCATTGGTAACAGAGCCTTCATAAAACAATATCTCTGGAGATGGGGATCAAAAGGATAAGATAATTTAATAATAACATATTTGAATCATTGCATGCATTGCCAGGCAGATTCCCCTTCTCATTGGAAAATATCCAACAATTCCACTAGTCCTTGTTGATTCGACTGTGGTAACTTAAACTCTTGAATAAACTCTTTTTTAACCTGATTGATAGTAGCATTGGGGTTAGCATCGATCCATTTTATAAACCACTTCAATTCTCGGTCCCGTAATGTAGTTTGGAATTCAATGATCTTAGTAGTATCCAGAGTCTGGCAAGCTCTCCAATCAGATTCACAAAAATACCAATGTTTCTCAGCATCCTCACCCTCCTTTCCTACAAAATCTATATATATGGTAAGTGAATCGGCTGCGAATCCAGCCATAGTTTCTTGTGTTGAAGAAAACAATATGAATCCTTGGGAACCTGATTGAGAACAACCAGCTATACTTGATTGACTAACACCACTAGAACTACTTTTACCCTTAAGCCATAATTGAACTTTAATGAACTTGCATATCTTTAAAAAGATAAAATCTTGACTTTGATATAGCACTAGGGGAAGGTCAAGGAGAGGAAGAGTCATGCCACTAGGCTATGAAGTTCTACATTCAAGTACTAGTTCATCCTCAAAGAAAAGTTGCCTCTTCATGAAATGTACATCATATTTTACCAGAGTATCTTCATCTCGTATTCTAGTAAGTCGAGTGTCTGGTACAAGCATTTGAAATCATTCCATCTCCTTATGCATCAGAGTAACCGTTGTTGATCCTTCCATTACACTTCCACTTCTTCTTGCACTTGTCACTCCTATTTTTCCAGAAAAAGAATCTTCTCCCTTCCTTCCATTCCGAAACTCTGGAGTTTTCATTTTTCTATTCCTCACTGCCAAACTCCTCACAAAGTCTCCTATGCACTACAACTCCCTTCTTCTAATCCAATCTTCCCACAACTTTCTTTCAAGCCACTCTTCAACTATTATGTCCCTCTGAAATGCTCTAAAATCCCTCACCTTACACAACTCCTCTTAACTCATTATAGTAACTCTTTCATCCTCCCACAGTGACACAACATTGCTCTTCACTAATCCACTCCCCTGGTACTATAGACTTAAGCTTCCATTTGGTCTTGTGGCATTGCCAGCAGATTGTCTTCAACTAGCAATACTTTAATCCAGAGTGGGATCTCCTTTTAACAATCATCCTTGTATAACGAATTTTAATATGGATTCTTAGTAAGAGAACGACCAGTGCTTCTCAGTCACAAATTCAATGATATAACCTTGAAGAGTTGTGTTAACCCAAAAGTCAAAAGCTCTCATTAACTCTGTATCCAACCAATGAAATGTGGCCAGATCAACTATTGTCCAAATTATGTATAACCTCGGTTTATCGAAATCCTTAATTTATTGTGGAAATGAGTCAACAAATTTTCTAACTTCTCTGGGAATTAACACCAGAATATCTCATATTGGTCACAAGCAGGTTCAGAGTACAACGTTTCTTCTTTGAACCAATTCAGATTCTTCTGTCTGAGTTCTACTTGTTCCAAAATAAAGTAATAAACACTTTCATGCCACCATTTTTGGATATCGTAACGAATATACCTTGGTTTCATGATCTAAATCCCCTAAGAAACTCGAGGTCCCAACAATGGAACGATTTTTTTATCGAAAAAAGTTTAATTTTAGTTTCACCCAGAGTTTGACCAAGCGTGCCAACAAAAAGGCCCCGTAGTTTAACACTTCGCCAACATTTTCACTCCTTTGGAACAAAGGAGCATCTCACCTAAGGTGAGCGAGAACCATAAAAGGATGTAGGGGATCTAGATCTGATTAATTAGGCAACTTGCGCAACTATTACCACATTCATTCTCAAACATTCGACTCATGTACTGAACAAAAAATGGAAATATAAAAAAAAAAATTAAAAGGGTCCATAAAATACACAACTGAATATTAGAATACCCATCCTCCATATATTATTAAGCAGCAAAGTTCAATTACATTATATCATTGCCATTATGACTTGCGACAATTACAGGCTTGCATGAGGATACCAAAACTGACAAACAATATATAATAAGAATATTACAAGCTCAGATCTCAAATATCACATAACACTAAACATTGAAACATAGTCCCAACACATACAAGCATTGTCTATATTCCTAGCACAATCTGAACTTCTCGGCACTATCTAAAATTGTTTCTCAATGCCTTCTATATTCTTTTATAGCCATGCTCACTCGATGTAGTCTTTGATACCTCTCTTGCTTGATCCATGGTTTTCCAATACCTAGGGCCATTACCTTAATTATCCATTCACTGCATCAAAATCACTCCTAGTTCTTCAGCACACGCCCTTATATTTCGCTACGCAAGTTCCAAAACATTTCACTATCACTTTGATTTTCTGGTGCTCTATTTCTAGAATTTTTGTCCAAAATGTCCTTCGCAATTGTTATTCCTTCAAAAACGAAGGATCCAACAATGTGCAAGAATCAACCTCTGAAATCATAGTGGAACTCCCTTTTTCATAACATTTTCACACTTGGATCCACAAGTCTTCAAATCAAAATTCAAAAGAAAACATTCACCTCTTTAATTTTATCTTTACAACATAACACATCTCTGCAACAACATGTACTCAAATTTTGGTTTTCCAATAGTAGCTATGACTTCTTCATACTCAACAAAATATAATTATGAACATACCTGGACTATGTAGCAAGCAATCTCATACTTGGTCACAAAATTAAACAATGAAAGAGATCACAACAAATCTAGTGAACTTGACAAATATAAGCTCGACCCCTTGACTTACTTAAAAGTGTCCCTGTGTTTAGCCTCTCGTAGCATAAGCTTGGACCTTATGGTTCCCTGCAAAAAAATGCAAGTCCTCCAATGATTTGGCCTTTGGTGTTTTTTTGCTTAGCCTCCCACAAAGATAAATCATCCTCCACAATGATAGCTTGGTCCTTTTGGCTCCATGTAAAATAATGTGATCCCTCCAATGATTTGGTCTTCAACCTTTTTCTGTTCAGCCTCCCATAGAGATAACTCATCATTCGGACCGATAGCTTGGGAATTTTATCTCCACGTAGAACAACGATTTTCCCTTCGACCTTTTCATGCTTGATTTTCAACAGAGATATCTCATCGTCTATAAAGATAGCTCGTCCTCCATAATGATATCTTGAGCCTTTGCAACAATATCTCAAGCCTTTACAGGGATAGCTCAAGCTTCCACATAGATAGTGTGTCCACCTACAATGATAACTCGGGCCTCCCACATAGATAGCTTGTCTTCCCATTGTGATAGCTTAGGCCTCGCCAAGGGTAGATCATCCTCCTACAACAATGGCTTAGGCTTCCACAAAAATATATCATCCCACTACAATGATATATCTAACCTTAAAAAAGATAGCCCATCCACCCACAATGATAGATTGGGCTTCCCACAAATAAGCTTGTCCATTGCAGCAATAGCTCGGAGCTTACCTATGCAAACAAACTAGGAACTTCGAATCTCTGCTTGTTTGTATTGTCACACCACCTTCAAGCTCTTCATCACTAAATCAACCATAACACTCCTCACTTAAGATATCGCCATGTTTCTTAGTGATAACATACACTCCTATGATCAAGCTAGCACTCATATATATAGGTTTATGTGGTTTAATTCATATCGATGCCAACCCAAAACCATCGAATGTAACCATGAACAATAGTCATAAATCAATGTTGTTATTTAACCAACGCCAACATTGGCACCCTCGAGGGATATTATGTTGGCCGATAGGACCACCTTCGAAATCATTTTCTTACCAAGATAAAACTTTGTTTTCCCAAGGCCAATGTCAACACCCTTGAGGTCTATTATTTTAGCCCACCATACAACCTTCAAAACCAAGTTCTTACCACTGATCCGACTCCATAATTTTATTCCATAGGGACTTAACATATTTTCCATGTGCCTTGACCTCATGACCATGCTCTTAACCATTTGGTCAAATTTATGTTAACTTCATCATGACGAATCATTGACATCATTGTACCACGTGTCACCCTTGAAAATGTTAATTTTCCATGCCACATGTCACATGTTATACTTTGCCACATAATCATAAATGTTGACATCATTGTCTTATTGTCCATGCCACATATTCCTCCTCATATTGTCCATCTGACTTGCTATGTGGGCTTTCCACATCATGTTGTAATTTCCACATGTCCTCATCCTATTAGTCATGATGTTTTCCATGTCATTTAAGTTCTACCACTTGTCTAGGTCATGCTATGTATATCACAATGTGCCACATGTCGAGGCATCATAGGTCCATGCCATGCTTTGCATATTGGCCATGTCAAGAGAACACCAACAGTATTAGACTTGAGTTGGAAGGGATCCATGCTAACCGTGCTATCGATCATCCCTTTGTAAAACCACCATGGAATTGGTATCGACCTACCCTTGTGTTAACCTTGGGTATTGTATGAGGGCCCCACTACCTACAAGGATCATTGGACTTGGGCACATCTGGATCAATGATGAACAACATGTGTGCCATATATCATTAAAATTTATGCTAGTTCAAGCCTTTTCCATCATCAAATGCCCATGCCTCAACACTATCAACCAAATCCATCGATAGAGTTGCATATTTTTTACAAATTTTAGGTTTGACCCCTTTTGTGCAATAGGATACATGAAATCAAGTTTTCTCTTGATTCCTTGAGAGTTTGACCAAGTGCCATATAACATTGGAAATCTCTCAAAGAGGGCTATCTAATAAAAAAAAATCCATTCTCATTTGATTGAGATAATTCAGCAAGTACTCCATAAACTTAAAACATATGCAAGCCTCCAAACATCCTTTGACATCAATGACATCGATTGTCATCAATGACAATGCACTGGTCAACACCCGCCACATTTCACCTGCCAAATCTCTATTTGGATGGCCAAAAACACCAAATCTTCCTATTGTGTGTCATCACCTATTCATTCCACATCATCGAGTCTACCACGTCATAAATACCACCTATCATCAATGTCAACCATGCCACCTGTGCTGCCACGTTACCTCAAGATACTAGATATCGAGAAGCCAAATAGTCTATAGATATTATCTTGGTCCATGTTGAAGTCAATAGGTTCTTAGCCCTTGGGAGCTAGCCTATCGGCTCTATGTGACCAGGAGATCTGACTGGGGCCTGGACTTCTCAACTTTGACCTTCTCCTTCTTGTCCTAGCCTTCTCAATCTTCTCCTTCTCAGCTTGATCTGCCAAATTTGTGCTTAAACTAGTTTGGCTAGCTCATCTACTTGGCCCTCTGCTGATTGAACTATGATTTAACATTTCTACTTAGCATTCTATTGTGTCACCCTTGCTCGACCTTAGGTGCTGCGTGAGTTTTGTGTGTCATCCTTAAGGCTTACTCAATACTCCCAATGACATGAATGACACTAGAGTGGACATCAATGACAACATGCTTTGTGAACAATTGATCCAGGTGGATGTTGGTGGCCACCCACCTATCCCACTTGGACCCCCACAACTATCTCTGTTATTTTTTCATTTTCCTTATTTGTAGCACAATTTACTATTTTTCGCAGTTTTTTGGGTCCTGAACTTCCAGAGCCATTTTGAGGCCCTAAACGACGTTTTTTTGGTAAATATGGGAGCAACATAGGTCCATGGACCAATGCTTTTCTTCCCAAAGTTGTAGCCCTCGGATAGATCTTTCTAACGAGCTATTGTGTGTGTCAAACAGAGATCGTATGCCAAAGTTACGACCAGGGGAAGTTGATATACCAATTTACCCAAAACGAGGCCCATAGTTTGGCATTTCATCTCCTAGGGTTAGGTTTTTGGATGTTTAGGGTTTTCCATTGTTTCTGAATAATAAATAGGCCTTCAAGCCTCATTGTAACATAGTTCAGAGGCATGTAGGTGCCACATCTCTTCTCAGAGGTAAGCTACCATCGCCCTAGCCGGTTTATTTCCATTTCTGTTTGTAAGTATATTTCAGTATTTTACATTAATGAAATGAATTATTATTTCCAATGCATCTTTGTGTTTATGGTTATCTCCATGATTTGTTGTGCTCCTATTTAAATGTGGATTAGTGGTATCAAAGCAGTCTACTTTTTCTTTGTTTTTCTTTGCATGTCCCCAACGAGATCGGGATATAAAGAGTTAGGGCTTGAACCGGTCGAACCTTTGCAAGACCAACCACGCAAATCCCGACGGCTTCCCATGGCAGATGAAAAGAAAGATGAGGGGGCAAGATATCCTATCAAAATATTGCTCGAAGAAGCCCTCGAGTGACTAAGGAACGCGATGATGGATAATTCTGCCCAGATCCTTCAATGGTTACCCAGAGGCGATGCATCGGCTTCCAACAGCTACTCTAGAAACGCCACACCCTTTAAGGTAGAAGTTAATTTTGAAATCCCATCTTCGAGGGTCAAATAGACATAGATGTCCTAGATGAATGGTTAAATCTGCTAGATGGGTATTTTTCTATTCATGATTTTTCCAGTCGGGAAAAAATTATTTCCGCTCTTCTCAAAGCATCCCCCCATGTCAAGGATTGGTGGGAAACCTACTGCGAGCAGAAGGATGAAAGTATGGGCTCACTATTTTTAGCCGCACCCACTTGGAATTCATTTCGGGATGCCATCAAGGAGTAGTACTACCCTGTCAAAAGCTATGAGGACAAATACAAAAAGTGGCCCACATTGTGGCAAGGAAGGGACCAAGATGTTCCAGAGTTCACAAATATTTTTCATACCCTTCGCACACAGTTGGGTATCAAGGACTCTGAGCTACATTTGGTACTCAAACACCACGACTACCTACATAGATACATCTAGGAAGAGATGAAGTTCCTGAGCATCTCCTCGCTCGGCACGGTGTACCAATAAGCTATCAAAATCGAGCAGAAGTTTAAACAGAAGAAGCAAGACATTGGATTTGTGAATCCAAAGACCAAAGGACAAAGCTAAGGCAGGGTGACCCAAAACAACCCGTCGAAGCCGCAAGAAAAGAACAACACCACGAAGTTGAAGAAGGACACAGGAAAGTGGTGTGAGTTCCACAAGAGCCCCACTCATAACACAAGTGAGTGTTGGACCAAGCAGTCGCTGGTGGCTGAGTTGAAGGTTTCCGAATCAGATGCATGTTCCAACATTGAGTCAGAAGCCAACAAGGGGAATGGAAAAGGGAAGCATATCATTGACGTAGAGCCCAGTGCCACTATTGCCACCTCCAAGATCTAGAAGAACGGGCACGAAGATCCAGACAAGGGGGAGTGTCTTTTCCACTCATAGATGTGGGTGAAGGGTTCACCGTTGAAATTCATTGTTGACAGTGGGAGCCAAAAGAACCTCATTTTAGAAGAGGTCATGAAGTGGTTGGGCCTACCAACTACACCACACCCATAGCTGTACAATACCGGGTGGCTTCACCAAGGATGATATCTCTGAGTCTGCCAGCAGTGTCGCCGTCCCTACATCATCAAACCCTTTACAGATGAGGTATTGTGTGATGTTGCACCTCTTGATGTTTGTGATGTACTATTAGGCCAACCATACTTATGGAGGTGACATGTTGTGTATGAGTCAAGGTATCGCACTGTTATTATTGCTTTGGGTAATTTATTATATAGGATACCGAAGGTAACCCCGCCTACCACCACCTCTTTGATCATGGCTAAGAAAGGCAGCAAGCTCATCTCCCAGACTAGGAAATTCATTTTCTATCTAGTTCGCTCCAAAATTAAGGGGAAGATCGTCACCACATCCATGACCCTCGCGAAGGGTTCCTCCATGCAGCAGTAACAACAACAAAGGGATACGGTCATGGAAGAACACAGGAACAACTTCTCCTCACCCATAGGGGTACCACACAAGTTTCAAGTGGGCAACAAAGTATGGTTGCATCAGTAGAAAGAACACCTTACCAGAACCCATTAGAAGCTTACACCACTCTGACAGGGTCCTTACACCATTACCAAGGCTATGGGAAACAATACTTTGGAGCATAGCATTCCCTCATTCCTTCGCCTGCACCAAGTGCTCAATGCGTACCGCCCTCTACCATGCTTCCCACCATTACTGGACACATTCGAGATTGTAGAACAACTCATGAGGGACCAAGTTCAGCAGAGGGAGGAAATCAACGCAATGGGGACCATTGCTTCCTAAGGGGGGAGGAATGATCCAGGTGGATGTTGGTGACTTGGACCCCCACAACTGTCTCTGCCGGTTTTTCAGTTTCCTTATTTGTAGCACAATTTACTATTTTTAGCAGTTTTTTGGGTCCTAAACTTCCAGAGCCGTTTTTAGGCCCTAAACGACATTTTTTGGGAAATTTGATGGACCATTTTTTCTCTTTCAAAAGTTGTAGTCCTCAAATAGATCTTTCTAACAAGCTATTGTGTGCATCAAATGGATATCATATGCCATGTTACGACCCGGGAAAGTTGATGTAACAATTTACCCGAAACGGGGCCCATAGTTTGGCGTTTCATCTCCTAGGGTTAAGTTTTTGGATGTTTAGGGTTTTCCATTGTTTCTCAATAATAAATAGGCCTTTGAGCCTCATTGTAACATAGTTCAGAGGCATGTAGCCACCACATATCTTCTCAGAGATAAGCTACCTTCGCCCTGGTTGGTTTATTTCCATTTCTGTTTGTAAGCATATTTCAATATTTTAAATTAATGAAATGAAGTATTATTTCCATTGCATCTTTGTATTTATGGTTATCTCTATAATTTGTTGCATTCCTGTTTAAATCCGGATCAACAATCTCACCCTTTGTCATTGATAGCAACACTACTAGATAATCCAATCATTGATGTGTTTTGACAAACTCCCATTATTTGTTGGCTGACTTACTTTAATTTTCTTTATATATGTTATATCTCCACATTAACATCAATAACAAAGAACCTAAATCATGATGTTCTACTACTATCCTTGATCCAAAATTGGATCCTTAAACTTTCTTAAAGCTACCCGAACTCTGTAAAAGCTCATACCAAAGTTTAAAGTCTTATGGATTTCGAAGCCTATCAGAAATAACCTCTGAACAACGACAATTTGCAGCTAGCACAGAGCAACGAGGACCTTCGTTCAAAGCGCATTGACCGTTGGCCCATGGGGACTGTGCATGGCGCAAAAATGGAAGTTAGGAGGCTCAGACCAGAAAATGGAGGTTGTTTCTGATGCGCAATTAGTGCATCGCTGGGAAAAACCCCTCGAAATGGTAAAGCCCCAAGCGCTCAGTCACAAGGAAAGCCAAGAAACCATGGGAAAAGTGTTGAAACAATAGGCGGGTCCTGCACTCGAAAACCGCACTCCAAAACTGGTGGAATATTAGAAGCGTTTTGGGTGGTAAGCGTGTTTGTCAGAGGACCCAGTGATTCCATACATTGATTGATGCGTCTCCAGCGGATGAGAGAGAAAACCACCTTCATCACGGGCTAACATCCGAGCAAGTAACCTGTGGGATAAGAGCGATAACCATAGGATCTGGCGGCCCCATATCTATCGACAGAGATTTTTCCCAATGGGAAACCGGATTCGATGAAGGAAATAAGCTACAGTGTATAAAGGTTTGAAGTCTTACGTGGATGATGAGTTGGCAGAGATCTGTGTTTCGTGGGCATTCTTGGAATAAAATAGAAATAACGCCCTTTTCAAACAATTGAGTGTTTCCGATGAACCCGACACTCATCCATTACGGAATAGATGGCCATTTCCCTGTGAGGTGTGATGCAGCAACTACAACAACCAAAAGAAGGGAAGCAAACAATCATAAGATGGATTGGTGTTAAGCCACGAACAAATAGAGAGTAAAAGGGGAGAAAAAGAGAGCAGTCGGGGAAGCAGTAAGTAGACCTAGAAGCAGAAAAGCCAGAGCCACAGCCAGAGCGAGCGCCAGAAGCCAGAGCTAAGACCCAAAACTAGAGCCCGAGCCACAGAGCCAGAGCTAGAGTCAGAGCCAGAGCTAGAGCCATAGCCAGAGCTGAGAGCCTGAACCAGAGCCCAAGCCACAGAGCTAGAGCCAAAGTCAAGAGCCAGAGTTGGAAAGCCGAAGAGCTCCAAGAGCCAAGGGATAGGATGGTGTTTTGAGCCCAATTTTCTTGTGTAAAACATTGGAGTTAAGTGTAGGCTCCTGTAAAAGAACTATTGCCATAATCCCAGAGAGCCTAATCGAGTTGATTAAAGCTCAAGGAGATGTAGCCCAAGATATCAGGGTGAACTCCATATTATATTGTTGTCTTATGTGTTTGGTTTTACTGTCGCTTTAACTATTGTTATATATATATATATATATATATATATATATATATATTATATATTATAATATATTATCAGTTTAAGCACATTCCCATATCAACAAAAACAACAGATTTTATAGTAAATAATCAACTAAAAACAAATACAAGAATACCCCCATATTTTCAAGCATTTCTTATTTCCGCATTAGTTGATCAAATAGACATGGGAAAATCTAAAGCTTTGGAAGTGGGAGAGGTTCTTGCTTGTTAGATAAGAAGCCTAAGAGCCCCATTTTAGATCAGGTGGTATCAGAGCTTAAGATTGATTAACCCCACCTTCAAAGAAGGTTGTAACAGAATGCTTGATTGACATGGCAAAGATTGCTTGCTTGAGAGGTGTTTGGACAGTCAAGGATTGATTGCCTCATCGATTGTATGCTTGGTTTCAGACTGACTATTGCTTGAGTTTGCAGAGATGAAGGAAAAACTATTGAAGGCATTCTTCTATCCCAAAGGACCTCAGGGAAATCCTTGAAGAACAAAAGGTTGTTGTAAGAGGTTACTGAGTAATCTCTTTAATAATCTTGTTTGAAGTTCTTTTATGCATTTTGAAAATGACAACTTCTACAAGCGAGTGATCAAATTCTTCCTTCTTCACAAGTTCCTTTTATGGAGGCATGAAGCAAGACTTGTCCACCATGAAGGATATGGTGAGAGAAATGTATGAGGATGGAAAGAAGAGCAGCATACTTAGAGAGTAGTTGAATTCTTTGGAGGAAGAGAAGAGGTTGTTTTCTGGCAAATTGCAGGAAATGGAGAGGCAACTTCATACTGCAAGTATGAACCTGAAAAGGATGCATGAGTTGGAATCACAAATATTTGTTGCAAAAGAAGCCTTCGCCAAATATCAGCTTGAAGAAGAGGTAAACCATTCCTGTTTGTCTTCAAATTCTTCTAAGAATGCTTATATTGGTTCTTTTTAAAAACATACCAAAGGCATAGGTTCCAAGGTGATGTCCAAGATGGGCTATGAAGGAAAAGGATTGGGCAAACATGCACAAGGTGTTGTTGAGCCAATAATGGTTGAGGAAAGGCCTATGTATTTGGGTCTTGGCCATGGATAGTCTTATGGAGAGAGTTCCAAAGTTGCCATGAAGGCCATTGAAACAGTTCCAAAAAGGATTTTCATTGTAGGTCCTCTACCTCAGAAGTGTGAGGATTGTGTTCAGGAGGAATACAATAGCTCGAAACATCATTCACATGATGCAGGTGTTCAGAAGCACATACTTGAACCAGAGAGTTGTGGAAACTCTGACAGCCCTGAAGAAAGTGATAGTGTTCCAAAGGGAGCTACTTCTTCATTTGATTCATCTCCTCACGAAGGCAATAAAGGTGAAATAGGTAGGTATAAATCTGGTTCTAAACACATTCCTTTTGATTTTGTAAAGCATGGGAAAAGAATTGCATGTTCCTTTTGTGGTTTGGATAACCATTATGTTTAGAGATGTTGGAAGAGGATGACCACATATAGGAAATTTCTGAAGGAAAAGAAGCAAGCAGCCAAAGGTCCATAAGACAAGGCAAATCATGCTGTCAAAAGGATGCACATGTGTTGCACTTACTGCCATAAGCAAGGGAATCTTGCTTAAACGTGTGGGACTTTGAATCCAACGCTGCTTCCACCAAAGCTGAAGGAGAATGTGGAAAAATAAAATGGTAGGGATGGAAATAAAGATTCCATGATTGATGTGGTTCAGGATTATTCACATATTGATGCTGATGTGCAAACAAAGGAGGGACCTTTGAAATGGATTGGTAAGAAATGGTTAGAATTCTTATCCAATTAAGGTTGCATGTCTAGTGATGCATCTATTTGCATTTCTTTGTGGAATAAATGCAAGTTGCAGGAACTTACCAAATGGTAAATAGATAGAAGTTGGGTAGGAAACTCACTTTATTGCTGCAGCAGTATGTTCATTTCAACTTTGAAAGTATAGTGTACTTAAGCGAAAGTTGAAAGATGAAATGCATGCATGAGAATGAGATTCATGTAATGTTGGCTTGGGAGAAGTTAACTTGTTTCCTAAAATGGAGATAAGGATGAAGTGTTTCATCTTTTGGAAAAGAATCCTGAAGGTATTTTCCTACATGCTCGACTTGAAGGGTCATCTGTTGTAAAGGCATGTTTTATTGGCTTGTCATTAGTATGTAGATGTAAGACATGGAAGGGTTCACAAGATGTGAAATATGTTTCTTTGTTGAAGCAGGAGTTAGTCCATGCAGTTGTTGTCTGTATGCCTGTTGTTGTTAACAGTTGTTGTTTGCAGCTTTTCAAACAGGTACAAAAGAAAGTTTTGTGGAGCAGATGTACTTCACATTTGTTTGAGCCACCTTGGATCAAGGATCAAGGCAAAGAAGCTCAAACTACCTTCTGTAAACTTCACAGTAGAATTTTTGCATGAAGTCAAGGAGGAAAACCGTTCTTCCCGAGACGACCAACCCATCCAAGAAGGGAAGTGGTTAAAGATTTTGGCTCAGAGGCACTATGCAAAGGCAAGTGTAAGGAGGTTGAAAGAAGAGGATGTTGTTACTCTCATTTACTACTCAGATCAGTATATCAGTATTTTGGTAGAACAAAAGTTCTTTTAGTGGGAAGACATGATCTGAAATTGGATCCTTAAACTCTCCAAAAGCTACCCGAACTCTGTAAAATCTCATACCGAAGTTTAAAGTCTTATGGATGTCGAAGCCTATCAGAAATAACCTCTAAACAGTGACAATTTGCAGCCAGCACAGAGCAACGAGGACCTTCGATCAAAGCACATTGACCGTTAGTCCATGGGGATTGTGCATGGCACAAAAATAGTAGTTAGGAGGCTCAGACCAGAAAATGGAGGCTGTTTCTGAAGCGCGATTAGTGCATCACTGGGAAAAACCCATTGAAATGGTAAAGCCCCGAGTGCTCAATCACAAGGAAAGTCAAGAAACCATGAGAAATGTGGTGAAACAACAGGCGGGTCCCGCGCTCCAAAACCAGCGGAATATCGAAAGTGTTTTGGGCGGTAAGCGGGTTTGTCAGAGGACCCAGTGATTCCATACATTGATTGACGTGAGTCCGGCGGATGAGAGAGAAACCCACTCTCATCACAGGCTAATGTCTGAGCAAGTTAACCGCGAAATAAGAGCGATAACCGTAGGATCTGGAGACCCCACATCTAATGGCTGAGATTGCGCCCAATGGGAAACCGGATTTAACGAAGGAAATAAGCTACAGTGTATAAAGGTTTGAAGTCTGACGTGGATGATGAGTTGGTAGAGATCCGTGTTTTGTGGGCATTCTTGGAATAAAACCAAAATAACGGTCGTTTCAAATGATCGAGTGTTTCTGGTGAACCTGACACTCATCCGTTATGGAATAGATGGCCATTTCCTTGTGAGTTGTGATGCAGTGACTGTAACAGCCGAAAGAAGGGAAGTGAATAGTCATGAGACACATTGGCGTTAAGCCATGAGTAGACAGAGAGTAAAAGAGGAGAAAAAGAGAGCAGTCGGGGAAGAAGTAAGTAAACCTGGAAGCAGAAAAGCCAGAGTCATAGCCAAAGCCAAGAGCCAGAACGAGCGCCATAAGCCAGAGCTAAGAGCCAAAACCAGAGCCTGAGCCACAGAGCTAGAGCTAGAGTCAGAGCCACAACCACAGCCGCAGCCAAAGCTAAGAGCCTGAACCAAAGCCCGAGCCATAGAGCCAGAGCCAAATTCGGAGCCACAGCCATAGCCATAGCCAAAGCCAAGAGCTGGAGCTGGAAAGCTGAAGAGCTCCAAGAGCCAAGGGATAGGATGGTGTTCTGAGCCTAATGTTACTATGTAAAACATTGGAGTTAAGTGTAGGCACTTGTAAAAGAACTATTGCCATAATCCCAGAGAGCCTAATCGAGTTGATTAGAGCTCAAGGAGACGCAGCCCAAGATATTAGGGTGAACTCCATATTATATTGTTGTCTTATGTGTTTGGTTTTACTGCTACTTTAACTATTGTTATATGCATATATATATCATTTTAATCATATTCCCATATCAGCACAAACAACAGATTTTAAAGTAAATAATTAGCTGAAAACAAATACAAGCATACCCCCATATTTTCAAGCATTTCTTATTTCCGCATTCATTGATCAAATAGACTGGGGAAAATTTAAAGCTTTGGAAGTGGGAGAGGTTCTTACTTGTTAGACAAGAAGCCTAAGAGCCCCATTTTCAGATCAATCCTCCCCTTAAGCAACTATGTTTGTTTCAAACAACTCCCTTTATCTCTATGTTTCTTTTAACCAAAAATGCTAGCTTCACACAAATTTTCTATATTATAAAAACTTTCTAACCCATTGGCATAGTAAACCAAAATTCATTAAACCCTTAAACATTAGTGAGTGTCTTATAGATCCTTTACCTTAACAAATTACTTAATAGATGAAGTTACAAAATTTATAGCTTTCTTACCGATACAAATATATCACATTCACATTATGCTAGGGAACTCGTGCTTAATAGTCAAGGAAATTATTATAGATTTATTAGAAAATTTAGTAAATAATTGTAAGATCAAATAAGACTCAAACTTCAACAAAATTACATGTGACAAATGCACAAAATTTCTTGTTATTTTAAAACATTTTTGTATATGTATATATATTTTTTAATGTTTAATGATATAACTTATAATGCCTCTTTTCTGGGACAAATTATTAAATTTTATTTTTGTAAGGAGGAGGAAAATATGTGCTCATATAAAAATTAGGAAATTTATACAAATTAAATGGCTGATAAATTTCAATAATCATGTGTCATTGCGCTTAGTATGATAGGGATATTGTAATGTAATGAAAACATTTTAACTTAGTCAAGATAAAACAAAAATTAAAACAACTATATAAAAATAAAATATAAACAAACAAAAAATGACTCATAGTATTGACCCATGGCATTTATGTGGAATATGATATATTTAAAGGGGGGAAATTAAACTAGCATACATCCATCTTAACTCTGGAAAAGTTTTAAGAGGGATCAAACTCTTGAGATGAAAACCTCATATGAATATTGATTTAATTGATTCGCCACCCACCTCCCCCCACCAACTATAACTGATTCACCACCCTATAACTGTGAGGGGGTGGGTGGTGAATCAATATTCATATAATTTGGTACTATTTGAAACTTATTTCAATACTTATCTATTTTCACAGTTATAAAATAAGCAAAGAAAGATACGCCACACGCTATCAAAAGAACACATATAACACAAGATATTTAACATGGAAACTCATACAGGAGGAAACCATAAAATTGTTTCTTCTTTAAATTATGATTGTAAGCACCAACTCACAGTTACAGGGTTTTCAAGCAACCACTTGCAAGAGACACTATCCCCTTCAAATTTGTGGGATCCAACCTACTAGAGACAGCAATCCCCAAAATTTTGTAGACACCCACCTATAAGGAACAGCAATCCCCTCTTTATCTTCGATTTCAATTATGTTTGTTGCTAACTAGTTTTCTCTCTACTATGTTCTTCCTTTTCCCCCTCTACACTCTCAATGGTTTCTATTGTTTCTCATCAATTTCATTTTTTTAACTCTTACTCTCACCATCTCTGTTATACATTCATAGAGATCTCACTCATACTCATTGGTCTCTCTCTATCCTTTTCATAAATTTATGATATTTGAGTCACACTTCCTTTTTCTTTTGCATTATATTAATGAATTCACCAATTGTTTTATCCATATATTTATACAACATGAACTCTTCCACCAATCCTCCCTTTACCATGGGTATTAATCCATCATTTACTTCAGGACTTCACCCCTTTAGTCAATCCACTACAATTTGATTTTGACGCTCTAGTGCTTTGATGACCTGATGTCCCATTATGGAACCCACTTGGTTTGAAAACATGAACTCTTCCACTGGTCCTACCTTTACTATGGGTATCAATCTATGGTTTTCACTCATGGTATCGTAAGTTAACCAAGTCCTGCATTCTTGCTAACTCTAATAAGTTTCTTAGACATTCATATCTTTACTGCTACTACAACATAAACACTCTTATTAATTCAAACTACAACTCCCTTCAATACAACTAATTATACCATTCGCACTTTAATAATTATAGTTTCTTTCTGTCCAATCTTTCTCATGGTTGTGGCCTTGTGCCCATTACCCACACACTTTCAACATTGGGTTTCCTTCCATGACCAAAATTTAACTGATTAAAATCCCAGCATTTTGCAGTTGATGGCTAATTTTCCATTACTTCAAGACTTCACCCCTCAAGTTGATTGAAGCAACAAAACTGATAGCTTGTTGCATTTAATGTAAAATAACACAAAATGTATTTTGTATAATAATTTATTATATATCAAAATGTACAAGTGATGATCGAATGTAACAATGAGGCCCTACTTATATACCTAGGCAAGTGTCCTTTCATGATTAGGCATGTCTTTTAGACATGCCTTTTCATTTAACTAATGACTATTTAAATAATTGTTATTTTGATTATTCATTATTTATGTTTATTTTATTTTTATACAATTTTATGTTCGTAACATTTCCTTCCTCTTCAAAAATCTTTATCCTCAAATCTTATTCGCTAATAATTCCTTCCCCACCCACGTCTTTCCAGTATGTGTAAGTCATTGGAACTATTGTCTTGGAATTAAGGTTTTTCGATTTCTCCTTTAGATTTTTTTATTTTTATTTTTTATTATATATACATATATGTTGAATTAATTAAATTAATTAATTCAATTAATTCAATTAACTTATATTAATTATAAAATTAATTAAATTAATTAAATTAATTTTATAAATTTAATTAAAATAAATTAATGTTACTAATATATTTCACCAAGGCACGATGCATCAATGTGGGTCTTCATGTGGGTCTTCAATTTAATTAATGTTACGAGTGATTGAATTAAGGATTACGGATTCGTGCTATTCATAGTGTATCGAGGATGGTCAACAAATGCAATGGGAGGTCACATTGTTTGACAAAATGGTGATTAAACGTGGAGTTGCCTAGCGAACATGAGTAGAGTCACGATGTTTGATGGGGACTGTCAGAAGATAGGCGTCACAGTGGTGTGGGCAGTGGATAGAGGTGTCAACGGAGAGAAAATGTTGGGTTTGAAGGTAGGAGCAGGGTACAATTGCGGCTACCCAATGATAGGGTTGTTGGTGACTATGATGCGGGGGATGAGTGGTGATAGGAGTTGCGGCAAGATAGACTACTTTTGACGAGGGTAAAAAAAAAGGTAAAATTTTCAATATTATTTCATACTTCAATGTCTTGGGAGGTTCAGTATTAACATTCACATATTCATACAAACATTCAAAATCCATTGTGTCGTTGGCATGTAGATAATAGGAATTGACACAAGAAACCTATCCAATTTGATGGGCACGATATTCTTCCTGAACAAGGTCACATGGAGTCCATGATAACTCTGTAAATATCACTATACTTGCCACTGTCAATGTTACACCTATTCCTGCAGCATGTATGGAAAGAACTACAACTTCAGTATCTTCTCTATCCTCAAATTTCTTGACCAATGGCTGCCCTGATGATGGTGGTGTGCTTCCATCGATTTTTATGTAGACAACTTTTTTCTTTACAACAAGTTGTTCAATTTCATCTAGCATTGATAGATGGTGGGGAAAATGAGGAATTTGTAGCCTGCCTCAGTCATAGTTCATAAAAAAATCCAAGACAACAGGAATATTTACCTTAGCCGACTTTGTATAGATCTTATTTATAAGTTGATTTCTAGAATACTTCAGGATTTTAGCTTTCTCATTATACTTGAAAAGTTTTATGTCTCTTTGGATGGCCCGCAACTGAGGAAAAAGTGTTTGCGTCTCTTTTAGACCTTTATCCTCCAAATAAAGAAAGATTTGCTGCCGACACTTGGCTGAAAGTTGGGAAAGAACATCTTTCTTTAGCCTTCAAATTATCACTTTTTTCTTCATTAAAGCATGTTGTTCTTCATGATTAATAGCTCCTTGATATATTCCAAAATAACCACCCTTGTAGTATCACTGCCCATATTGGTGAACATCCCTATAAACAGTAGGATCTGAAGCAATATCTCTTTCCTTCACACTGCTTTCTGTGCTGATTTTCCAGCCATCTGTGTTTAAGGAATTAGTGCATTCTTAATGCCAAGATAGGTGCTCCCATCCCCATTTAATTCAGGAGGAAGCCGAAACAATGAAGAGAAGGGGCCACACACTTTACACATTTTATTGCATTTTCCAACACCTACAACGCCTGGATGTTCCATAGTTGATCCACATATCTCACCATGGGTGGTGTCTACCTTGGTTGGGAAGGGTTGCATCATATCCAGTAGTAAAAATTATCTCACAAGTATCTTCAACACCATTCTCATTATTTGTGTCCTTTTTGTCTAAATTGGAATAAAATGACAAGGTATGCACCTTTTGTATATTCTGTTTATTTTACTTGTCTTCTAATTGATGCTTTATGTTTAGAGACATATCTAACCCCATTATTCCCTGGTATGCAATGTCAATTTTATCATTTTCAATTGCATCGTCATCTTGATCTATATCATTCTCATCCACATCAAGATCAACTTCATCTAGATCATCATATTGATCGATATCATCTTCATATTCATCATTATCTAGTATTACATCTTCATTTTCATTATCAGCATATTGATCAAAATCTTCTTCTTTTGCTTCCTCTTTCTTCGTTTCTTCATTGTTGCTATCATATTCCTTATTATCGATTTCCTTTAGGCGTGCTTTAACTTCTACATATGATTTTTCCCATTGCTGAATTTTTTATTGAATTTTACTAAATTTCCCAATAAATTCAAGACATAAATGTAATGGCATATTATGCGGTGAACAACGTTCAAAGAATCGCATGGTTATATTGTGTGACAGATTAAGTTCAAACTCTCGCATGGCTCTAAAACCACTGAAGAAAAAAAAATTATAGCTTGTTGTCTTTAATGTAAAATTACACAAAAGGTATTTTGTAATAATAATGTATTATATATAAAAATGTGCAAGTGATGATCGAATGTTACAACGAGGCCTTGCTTATATACCTAGGAAGGTGTTCTTTCATGATTGGGCATGTATTTCAGACATGCCTTTTCAATTAACTAATGACTATTGTAATAGCCCTGAAATAACAATACGTAATTAATTAGATTAATCAAGCGATTTATAATCAACACGCAATTTTTCAACTAATTAACATTAAATTTCAAAAGAGTTGTGAGGAGAGACAACTTACCTATGGAACACTAGTTGAACACTAGTTGAATTCTGCTGATTGCAATAAAGTCTTGGGGACGACTCTCCACCCAACCGTAGGCTCAATTGCACAAAATCTTGCTACAACTAGCCACCCCCAAGCCCTCAATCAACATACTACTGCTAGGGTATCCTTTGTCTCCTAACACTATTCTCCCAGAGAATGGATGATGGAATCATGGAATGATATAATGCCTCTCATCTTCCTCACCATCTATTAAATAAAGCAAACATTGGAAGGAGAACCACATGCACACACTCCATGTGTCAACATGCAAGTTTATTTCTTTCTTGTTTTATTCTTTTGTTTTTACTTTTCGATAGCTTTACTGCTTTTTACTGCTTTCTTGTTTGATTTCTTTTGCTTTTACTTTTTGATAGCTTTACTAATTTTTAGTATTTTTCTATTTATTCTTATTTATATTTATTTAGAGCATGTAATGAATTTATTATTTTATTATTATTTATTATTTATTTACTAATTACTATTTTTTTATTTATTTAATATAATATTTTTTATTTATTATTTATTATTAAGGGGATATTACATACTCCCCACTTTAAGGAACTTCGTCCCGATATTATTTATTAATTTATTTATTTATTATTTATTATTGAGGGACATTACAACTATTTTAATAATCATTATTTTGATAATTCATTATTTATATTTATTTTATAAAATTTTATGTTCATAACATTGATCCACTACCATTTCATTCTGATGCTCTAGTGCTTTGATGACCCAATGTCCCAATATCGAACCCACTTGGTCTGGCCTCTAATTGGATTGGTCGGATCAGTTGATTGTCATTCCTCTTCAACAACTACAATATCATAATAACCTGCAACTTAATATAGGACCCACCTTGCCACACCATCCACCACATCACTTTTCATATCATCCAGTATTAGAACTTTCCATGTGTCTTGGTGTTGATTTGACCTTCCACATCTCACCTACCAACTATCTATTTGGTTTACAAAAAACACAAAATATGTTTTCCATGTGTCATCACTTACTGCTACGACATCATAAAGTCTACCACCTCATCAATACCACCTGACCTGCCACATTTCTTCACCTCACGATTCCACATTAAGTGTCCTACCACCTAGCATCAATTTCAACTATGCCACCTAATAGGCCTCCCATTTAAGTAAAACATGATTCCCATCTAACCTTTTCTAGGCATATAAAGGTTGTATTAGACCTTCCTTTTTGCACTTAATAACATTTCCTTAACTTAAGTGAGTTATCTAGATGGTTAAATGGATTTCTCATGCTTTATGTGCCTAATATGATTATTGTGCGAGATATTAAGAGGATTTTGCACAAATTACAAGGATATTCAACCAGAGAGATTCATGGGACCTGTCCCATGCTACAAAAGGTTCAAACTTGGCTAGATTGAGATAGTAAATACTACTTCCTATTGTTACGAGGTCGCTTAGGGAATGTGATCCAATTTTCTAGGAGTTTTCGATGGAAAGAAATCCTCCTTTCAAGGAGGTTTCACCTCATTCATTTTGTATAAATAGAGGGTTCAAGTAGCCCATTAGCAAGCTAGTAAAAACAAAAGAAAAATAGCATTAGGAGGTTTAGTTTTCAAGTTCTACAACTTTTTACTATGTGCAAGTAGTCCTTCAATTAATGAAATTCATATTTTGTTCCAGGTTTAAGTCTACTTCTCCTTCATGGATCTAAGCTTCCTTGGGCTAGGGCACACCCCAGGTGCTCAAGACCACTTTTGTATCATTATTATTTATGCATTTGTTCATTTATGTATTTTATTTTTTAATATTACTTGTATGCAAGATTACTTAGCTTGTTTCTGAATAGTCTTTTCTTGCACATTTTTTACTAGTACAAAGCATTAGGAGGTTTAGTTTTCAAGTTCTACAACTCTTTACTATGTACAAGTATTCCTTAAATTAATGAAATTCATATTTGGTTTTAGTTTTTATTATGCTTCTCCTTCATGGATCTGAGCTTCCTTGGGTTAGGTCCCACCCCAAGTGCTCAAGATCCCTTAGGTACCATTATTCTTTATGCATTTGTTCATTTCAGTAGTTTATTTCTGAATATTACTTTTATGTAGGATTACTTAGCTTGTTTATGAATAGTCTTTTCTTGCATAGTATTTCAGAATTCTATGATAGAATTGGTAATGGTTATATTGTTTAATTAGCATATTTATTTATGCATCCTATTTCATGTTAGTTACTACTATTTAGTTGTTGTCCATCATTACAGTTTCACCATGACTGCACAATCCCCTGCTTTTGTAGTTACAAGAGGCTCTATAGCCTCACATTTTGTTGAATAAAATATTCTATTGATTTGATGATGTCAACATGTGTTATTTATCATTTATTATCCTTTCCTTAGCCCATTTTTCTTTCCAACCTCGCCTTTAGCACATTTTACTACTAATTGGGTTGTCTCATGTAGCAAAATAAATACTCATGTAGTAGTTTGCAATTTGCTTTCGAAACTCACCCAAATATGCATCCAACTCATGATTCACCTTATTTTATGTGTTAAAACATCCATAGAACTCATAATATGGAATTTAGAAACAAAGAGACCAAGTAGATGCATTGACCTAGTTTTCTATAAAAATTGTTTTTTCATGCAAAATTAGGGTTTACTATTTGCAAGCTTTTACTTTAGCAATGTCTTTTATTTCTTTACAAAATAGAATAAAAATGATTTCATTTCATTATATTTAAGTTGGTTTTCCTTCCTTCATTGCAATTAGCATACATTTTCTTGTTGTCTTTCATTCCTTGCAATTTCATGTTTTTCCTATAGCATGGAACAATTAGAATGGTCTATGTGTAGCAAGATCTCATCTCAACACTTCCACTCATATGAGAGAAAGAAAAATAAAGAGATGGGGCTTACTACACATATAGTTTTGACCCCTCTTAAGTTGGTATGAACCATAGGTTGACAATTAAAGTTGAAACCCTTGGGAGTTGCAACATTGTTACTGCAATACTGAGGGTCATCACCACCTATCATACCATGTTACCTCGGGGTATGAAATATTGGAAAGCTAAATATTTCATTGATATACTCTCAATCCATCTTGAAGTTGATAAGTCATGCGTCGATAGGCTCTTAGCTCATAGGAGCTAACCTATTGGCTCTTTGTGTCTAGGACTGATAACCAGGGGTTGGCCTTCTTAGCTTTGACCTTCTCTGCCTTCTCCTTCTCGACTTTCTCAATAATGGCCTTCTCAACCTTCTTAGTCATGACCTTCTCAACCTTTTCCTTCTCCGCTTGATCTTCCTACTATATTTTTGAATTAGTTTTGGTAGCTTGCCTTGCTTGACCCTTTGTTGATTGAACTACACTTCAACCTTTCTGCTCAAATTTTTATTGTCCAACCCATACTTATTCTTTGGTGTTGTGTTATTATTGTGTGTGATAATTTTGACCTACTTAATACTCAAATTGACAACAATAACACTATATTGGAAATTAATGACAACACACTTTGCTAACAATCTCTCCCTTTGTAATTGATGGTAGCACCACTAAATAATCTATTCATTAATGTGTTTTCGAAAACTTCCCCTATCTATTGGGTGGCTCTAATATTCTCTATGTCTACTTATATCTCCCCCTTTTATATCAATCGAAAACTAATTGAATCATGATGTTTTTGGTGTCTCCCCTTGGGAAACTATGTTTTATTGGGATAACTCCCCATGTTTGTATGTTTCCTTTCACTATGTTATCTCTGAATCTTAACATAACCCCCTGTTTAGAACTACCCTATCTGACTGTCAATAAATCTACCTTCAGGTAAACCTTGACTCCCCTTGAATCGATGGCCCCTCTAATGGTTAAATTGCCCCTAGCACTATGCACTTAGTGACAAAATTTGATTCTAGAGATGGTTATAGTCATCATTCTTATGCCACAACTCATTATTGAAAGATTGGCATGGACTAAGGAGCTACCAACTCACATCCATATAGGTCTAATGGTATGGGAGAGAGATCACACCCAACCTTTATTTGAGATATTAAAATGGTTATCTGGGTATGGGCTTTGTAAAAATATCATAAATCAACTCCTGAGTAGACACATAATCCAAACTAACTATAAGATCTATTACATGTTTGCAAAGGAAATGATACTTAATAGTAATATGCTTCATTCTAGAATTCATGACTATAATTTTAAACAAGTTAATCACACTAGCGCTATCACAAAATATGGGCATTGGTTGATTGTCGTATTCTGGAATATCCTTCTAGTTTTGCTTCATCCATAGAATTTGAGTATGGCATGAGGTTGTGACAATGTACTCTTATTTAGCAATAGATAAAGAAATGGAATTTTGTTTCTTATTGAGCCATGATACAAGAAAAATACCAATAAAAAACACTCCACCATTGGTGCTTTTCTTATCATCAACATTAGTATAAGATTTCAATGTGAATATTGCACCTTTGGAATACCATAAACCAAAATCCAATGTCCCTTGCAAGTATTTAAATATCCTCTTAACTACTTGAATATGAGTTTCATTAGGATTTGACTAAAACCATCTCACTAATCCAACTTCCTACATGATATATGGTCTTGTAGCCATGAGATAAACTAGACTATCAATCATTGACCAATGCATAGTCTAATTCACTTTTGGAGATTCATCATCGTTGTTGAGTTTGTAGCCAACTACCATGGGTATATTTATGGGTTTACACTCTTCCATACCAAATTCCCTTATAATTTATTTCAGATATATAGTTTGAGAGATAAAGATCCCTTTATCTATTTCTTCAACTTGTATTTCAAGGATAAATGACAATTCCCCAAAGCATGGAAATTTCAAATTCATTTTGCATAGTAGTTGTAAATAGTTGACTAAGTTCATATGTATTACTCCCAAATATAATGCCATCTACATACGCCACAACAATATATAGGTTACCATCATATGATTTGACATAGAGATTATTATTTGTTGTTCCTCTTTGTTACACACTATTTTGTCACACCTCCTATTCACTTCTTGTTCCATATCCTAAAGTTCCAAAACATTTACAACTGTGTAGCATATATGTCATGATATACAGACCAAAACCTCCCTAATGAACCAAAGGAACACTGCCCTGAGTCAATTATGAAGAAGGTTAGCTAAATCCCTAATTTTTAGGGTAAGCACATTTTGCTCCACTACCTACCCATGCTGATGGCAGGTTGCTCTGCTTTACCCTATAACTTCCAGTACAAGTTTTGATATGAAAAATTGCGATGAACCTCTTCTGGTAGGTTTTCCCAAACTCGAGGAGAAGCTTCGTGCACTATAAACTTTGAGAACAAGGAGATGGATATTGGTTGTTGTTGATATGGTCGAGCTCTCCCATTTGGACCTCTTGATCTTATCATTATGGTCTTTCCCCTTGAGATGTGGACCTTCGCCCCTCTTTTTTGGATCTCTAACTCCCTCTCCCTTCCTATAAATCAACTCCCTTCCCTCCCCAAATGGTTGTTCATTGATTGTCTGCATTCCTATAATGATATTATACCCAAATGATACCCATTCTAACTTGGAGAAGGAGTGCTTGAAGATTCTTTGCTTGGACTTGGACAGCAACCAAAAGGAGATATCAAACATCAAGGCATAGGTTGTATGCTTCCCTTTTTAGCTTATTAATATATACATTTGATGTTCACTTTCCATGATTGTTTAAATGTTTATGATTTTAGCTTAATACTCCTTGATCTATTAAGTAGTTTATGTTTGATGTGTTCCATATATTCTCTTGTACCTTGTATTTTTCTTTGATATTTCTTGCAAGTATTTGTATGTGAAGAATAAGTAAGAAGCGAGCTTGGAAGTGAAGGAAACAAAGTCATCTCTAAATGATTGAGCGATTAACATTGGAGTGAGGTAGGCCACTCTCTCTCTGCATTTGTTAAACATAAGCTAGGAACGTGTACGTTACTTTGTTTATTTTGTTGCTAGACCCACTTATTGGGCTAAAGAGATCGCCTTTGTCCACAGAGGGTATTTTCCTTCACAAAAAAATGGCGACTCCACTAGGGAAGCTATAGCCTCTTTAATATCTTTTCTGATCTAATCTCCCATTTAGTTTGACCAAACAGTAAGTTCTCAATTAGTTTGAGCCTGTATAGGTATGTATATTCATTGATTATTGCCATAGAGTGTTGATTCTGGATTTTTTTCTGAAATCTTTTTTGTTTTTTCCCATATTCCTCACTAAGCATGAGTTTTATCAGTGATAGATGCACTGGCAGTGCTTATTTTTACCTGTACAGACATGTTGAAAACCATGTCATCCACTATTAGCCCGCGTTGAAGACCAGCATGGGTTTTGCTATGAAAAATAGTGTTGAAAACAAGAGTTTTGCTATGAAAAGTAGTGTTGATGACCCTGTCAGCATGGGTTTTTCTATGTAAAGTAGCATTGATCCTTGAATGTCAGAAATTTTAGGGTTTCTGCCTTAGAATCTAGCATGCTTAGCCGTTGAGGTCTTTTCCCATCTTGTATGCTTGGATTTTTCAGTTTTTTTATTAATTTGAAAAATTTGTCTCATTGGCTTTGAAATGAAATATGATTGAGTTCTAGGGTTTTTAGTCAATTGGTCATTGCTTGTTGCTTGTTGGTGTCATTGAGATGTTGGTTTTATTGATTGATTGAGTATTGTTTTCTATGGAAATCATTGAAAGCATCATCTTGCATTTGTTTTAGCTTGTCTTTCAAAATTTACTTTTCGTGAAAATGCATTAGATTATTTTAATTGAAAAGTTATTTTTTGAGATTCATCATTGAAAATAGATCACATTTTTTTGGTGGTTAAAAGCTAAAGACTGTATTAGGTGAATCAAATCATTCAAAATGAAAATAAAATCATAATTCATATAAGCGCATCTTAGTAAAGTAAAATCATTTTTCTTTCGAAAAGTTGCATTTAGGATAGTGAAAAGTGGAAATCGATTTTACATTTGGGAATTGCATTTTGAAAGCGAAAGTGAAATCTAGTGGAAGGCATGTTGTTTGATGCATTATTGATTGAAATTTCTTCCTTTGATTAGGCTATCTTTCATTGAAACGAAATTTTTTCCTTTTCTTATATAGTGAATATTAGGTGTTTAGGTGACATAGTTTTGAGCCCAAAATTGAAACATAATTCAAGAAAAACATTAAAATTTACTTAATTAACCTAAGGAGCACTTAGAACTTAATGAAAACATCTAGAGGTCTAGGATAGAGGTGTGTTCCGACGTCTATAAACCTAGAAGTTGTCATTATTTGCCAGCATTATATCTCGAGGGTGAAATCTCGTTCCACGTACAGAAGTATATAGGAGGTTCTCCAATACTCTTGGGTATATCAGAGGCACTCCAGTATGGCAAGTAAATGGGAAGACTCTCATCGAACAGTTATGCATTAGACAATGTTAACATAGACTTGTGCTCCCTGTACATCACGTATATATTGGGAGACCGCACTAGGTTGCTATCCTTTAGCCACAGGTAATCGAGTCAGCCGTCTTGTAGACATGATACACTAAACATAACATTCAAGGAGATTGGTCATCGTATGTTAAGTCCTTGGTTTTGACTACCATGTATATAGCGGTTCACAGATACTTGATAAACACTCTTTCCTAGCTTGCCCCTTTTTTTATATTATTTTGTTAATTTCTAAAATCAATTAATTTATTGTAGACAAAAAATCCTTCCTATGGAAATACTCCTTAGTAGATCTTAGGTTGATACCAATGGAAACATTTCCCGAGTCTACCAATCAACGAACCCCCTTGATAGGAATCCTAGTCCTTTCCTTCTTTTGGAAATGTTGGCGCTCCCTATATGGCGACAACCCTTCGTGGATTGACCATTGGTATGCCAGTTTGGTTATTTTCAACCTCGATAATTCAGAGTGTCCAAAATTCTTTTCAACCAAGTTCTCCTCCACCTAAACAAAATCAACATCGTGTTAATCCTAAAGTTGACCCCTCGCCTTCTTAGCATGTTTCTTCACCCTATTCTTCCTCTTCGCATGGTGAAAATCTGAATTCTAGTAACTAGGAAGCTAAGAAGAAGAAGAAGAGGACGAAGAAGAAGAAGCAACACAAGAAATGGGGGAACCAAATAGCCATTGCTATGAATGCAACTGATGTAGAAAAATATTCCAATCATCCCTGGAAAGTGAAATTTCCTTGCATGTTATGTAAGGGTGACCACCTTCTTAGAAATTGTCTTGGTATTCCCAAGGTCTTAGAAGTGTGGTCCATAGGTTCACATCGACTTTTGTCATCAGCCTCTGAAGATAATGTTGGTGATAAACCTTCAACTAGTAAAGCCCATGGGAAAAAGGGGAAATTCGAATTCCCCTGTATCTTGTGTGAAGGTAATCATCCCATTCACCTTTTTCCTCTTACGAATGAATCTTCCAAAAAGTTGGAAAATCTTATAGCTTCAGCTAGGTATTGAAATATTTCCCTTGATCCTTCACTAGTTGATTAAGTGATTGATCAAACACCATATTTGGTTAACCCCTCTCTCTGAAAGTGAGTCTGGTGAGTCCATTTTCGACTAACCATTGGTTGAGAAAATGGTAGAATTGACTCCACCTTCAGTTAACCATACCTTTCCAGGAGAAAGTGGACTTCATACCACTCAGGTTCTTCTGGTTTCTTAAGTTTCAAATGAACTGGAGGGAAATCCTTTCATTCTTGAGGTGCATGAAAGCAATTCTCATGTTCCCATAGCGCAAGAGGGTAGATCTCACTTTCCTATGACACCCCATCTGAGTAGTTTAGTCACTTATTTTGATTGGAGTCAACTAGAAGGATACCATCTTCTATCTTATGTTCCTTCCCATATCACATTACACACTTATAATATGGTTGTACTTAGCACAATCATAAATAAGGGCGCATCCGTTAGCATTCTGTCCTTGACTGCTTGGAAAGCTTTAGGTTCTCCACAGCTTTTCCCCATCACCGAAAATATCCTAGCCTTTAACAGAGGAACGAGTCAACCATTAGGGATCCTTCCTAAGTTACCTATTACTTTGGGAGGAAACACTATCTATATAGACATGATGGTTGTCCTAGGCCTGTTGGATTTTAATCTACTCCTTGATAGTGACTATGTTTATGTCATGGGAGCTCTTATCTCTTCTCTCTTTCAAGTGATGTGTTTCCCACATGAAGGAAGCAATGTGATCATTGATTAGCTTACATTCATTGGTCCTAAATCAACTCCCACTCAACCATCATCCCTAAATGGTTCTTATGTGCAAGTAGTTTCACCCCCTCCATAGGTTAATTACGTGGCCACCTGTTCCATGCTCGCATATACTAAAGATCTAGTAGGTAATGTATTACATCAAGTACTAGGGGTATTAGAGCTTGATTTTCATTTGGATCCCTGAACATGTATCCCTGCCAAAGTTTTTTTCTCCCATATGATGAGAACCTCTTTTGGTCTGTGATCAAGGGTTTGGAGAATATTTCCTTATCTTGTTTCAAGCTCGTTAAAAAAGGAAAAAGGGTCCATGAGGATAATTATTTTACTATGTCAACCTCATTAAAAAATGAAATAGGTTCCCATGAGGATAGTTATTTTACTATGTCAACCTCGTTAAAAAATGAAATAGGTCTCCACGGGCAGAGTTATTTTACTTGTGTCAAGCTCATTAAAAAATGAAACAAGGTGTCATTAGCATGATTATTTTCCTTTGTCAAACTCATTAAAAATTAAGCAAATCCCCTTCCAATTCGAGTCTTTGATTAATCTCGTAAATCCCAGTCGAGTCTTTCACTTGATCTCATAAGTGAACCTTCATTCCATCCACCTGTTAGTAACTAGTATTCTACTTAGGTGAATGAAATGAAGCTTGGGGGGCATGTACCTCGAATTGATTCATTTATGTTGGGGGCATTCAAACTTATCTCAAGCATAGGTTATCTTTCTTTCAAGATTGTGTAAAAATAAAGCCAAACACAAGCATAGTTTGTTTCCGTTTCAAGATTGTGAAAAAATGAAACCATCTTCAAGTATCCTCAAGCATAGTTTCCCATGTTTCAAGATTGTGTAAAAATGAAACCATTCCCACTTTACCTCTCGTGATTTCCATATTTATTAGCATGTTTTTAGTAGATGAGCCTTGGTTTTTTCATTTCATCGTCACCATCTCTTTGGCTGATCATACACTTTCACTTGGTTGTTTTACCCTTTCTTGAGGAACATTTGCGATGAGTGGTATTATTAGCCAACCTCTTGACCTTTACATGTTTTGATCCATTCCATCATGATTGAAACCAGTTGTTGTCCTTTTATACCACTCGTTCTTCCAGGTGGAGTCCTCTTTCATCTCTTTTCAAACTCCAAAAATATGAAAATATTGTTGAGCACTTGTCTTTTCAAACTCTTGAAAGTAAATGAAAATATGTCTACTTAGTATAAGTTTAATCCTTTTCCAGACTGAGATAGACTATTGTACGAAAAAATAATACCTTAGTCAAACATGGCTAAGAGGTTTTCTTGGATATTGTTTTATACCTTTTCAGATTCAAGAGACAATTTACGAAAAGGGACCTTTGGAGTTTTCTTTTTCTCTTCTTTTTCAAACTATCTAAACATGAAAAAGATGCCAAGTTTCCCCTCCATCGGACTCGTAAAACTTAAACAACGCAAGACTTGTGCAATGACAAGACTGAGTTTATCCTTCCTAAGAGCTCGTAAAACTTACTAGGATGGATTCATCCGAAGGATGAACTTATATGGAAAGCATATGTTATCCCCTTCAAGCTTGCAATAAAAAATAATGGGGTACTCACTAGAAATAGTGGGGGGGGGGGGAAGTGAAAGCAATCATCTCTTGTATTTTATGAAGGCAACATGCCACTCTTGAAAATGACACCCATCTTTTGATCATGTCGGGGTTGCGACATCCTCACTTAGTCACTTGGCTTCCTAGGGTTGTGTTGACAGTGTTGGACCCGCCAACATTTAGGGGATCTCCCCGGTATGAAGTCCCAACTATACATCAGACTGTTTGGTGTAGGAGTCCCATCCGGTATGATGGCCTAGTTTACATTATCTTAAATGTTTTCCTTAACTCTTGCTTGTTATCACGAGAGAGTGTTTTGCTTTGTCTTCGAGGTTTGCGTGCCTAGTGAATGATATTGTTACTTGTGTCAAGGTCCTTTCATATCAGAGGGAGAAGATGGAAGTGAGTCTCTAGTCGATGCGGAAAGAGTCCCAACTCTATCAAAGACACACAACACAACAAGAAATGCACAACTTCCGATGGAGCAGTCCACATGGATGCGGAAATCACAACGCATGTAGGAAGATAGTGCATACAACACCCAGTGAAGTAGTGCGTGTGAGTGCGACAGTCATTATAACAAGTTTATGTGAAAGGTTTTGTCTAATGTTCGAGGAGGTAACCAACACGGGCACGACAACGTTAACAATTTATACAACACATTTTCATAATTATATGTATTAGAGCAAATGAATGAGTTCGATTGTTTAACACAGGTTAAAGAAACATGTATTACAAGTGTTTAATATTAACCTTACAAAAAGTTACAACACATGTGTGAAAACGTTTTGGCCTGTGATTGGGCCTCTGAATTAAGCGAAATTTCCAAGACACATCGATACACCATACATCACTAACCCCGTGAAAGGGGTGTTCGAGCCATTGCTCACTCCTCAAAGAAAAGACTACAGACTCTCAAGGTTATGTGGGAGGAGCCAAGCTGATAAAGTCTTTTACATGTACAAATGAGGACTATTTATAGCCATGGGTAAAACTGGCCCTTGTGACTGTTCGACTTCCCTTATGACTATTTGACTTTCATGACCTTTCAAATTTACATGACTCTTCATATTACAAGTGGATCTCTTGTACTTCCACATTAAATTACATTGATTTACAATAGTATGTCCCACAATAGTGATGTGGCCAACATGACTCATGACATGAATCGACATGACAATGCTGGTATGTTCATGCTGCTAGTGGTGTGTATGTTAATTTGCAGTGATGCTGAGTGACGGATGTCCTCTTATGTATCACAGCTTCATCTCCGCATGGCAAGGTGTGTGGAGTATTTGATGGTCATTAGAGTTTTCTTGATGTCATATGTGCACATTTCTCCTTGCTTGTACTTTGGCATGATTGACATGTTTGTCTGTTCAAGAAAATTTCTCCTCGCATGTTTGTTTGTTCATGAATACATCTCCTTGCATGCATCATTCGTTCATCTGTTCGCAAACACATCCTCTTGCATGTACTCTCCTTTTCATCCCATATGTCATCGTGTCATGTCTATTCATGTACTTGTATCTGTAGTCACTCATGACAAGACGACATCAAATCCATAAGCCTCCTATTCTACCATAATGCATGGTCATTCGCTTTCGGATGCAAGTGACTGGGAGAGAGGACAAGGCTATGAAACTATGCGAGGAAAGTTTCAAGCTTGGATACGAGCTCTAGGCACTGCCAGTGAAAATTGCGCAGAAGTCACTAGGAGACTGAGATAGGAAATCCGACTTAGCAGTGACCATCTGTGGGATCTGGCTCGATTGGAGGGCAAATCTAAGAAATTTCTAGAGGTAGGCAATGTGGGCAGATGAGGGACTTGGTAGAAAAAACCATGTAATTCATAGAGGGATCTGGCTACGGGCTTCAGGAGGCTTAGCAGTAAAAACTACGCAATTCCTAGAGGGAGCTTGCAATGGGCTGCGAGAAGGCTTGGTAGCAAAAAATACGCAATTGATGGAAGGATGACCTGTTGAACGCCTCTACATAGTTTCTAAGTTGAGTGAGATGCTCGACTACTAAGGGGCTTTCTTAAAAATCTGTGCAGTTTTATGGGTGAGCAATCGTTTAGTTGTCGGGGTGGCTGGCTAGAAAAATTGTGCAATTCCTGGAGGGAGATAGGAACGAGCACTGGGTGTCTATCCAACCTATCTGGGTAGTTCCCTCAGTCAGCAGAGTGGGCAAGGTATGCAACTTCTAAGCAATTTTTTAGGGGATTTAGTCCCAAGGTCATTGCCCAGTCAAACTCTCCAATTGACCATCAGGAGGGTGGGTTGATCAGCTTTCAGGCAGTGCATATTGAAATGGCTTGTTGGACACTTTTACATTGTTCTGGGTGACAGTTGGTCAAGTTGATTTCAGGGTGGATGTCTGACTATTAGAGGGTGATTTGGTCATCAGAACTTCAACAAAATGACTAAGTGTGTGATCAAGTGAATTTGTGCATACACGACCTTGCAAAAAAACTCTCAACATGACTTGAGACAAGACACCTCAAACCATCAAGACAACGTATTCTCAAAATGACTAACTGAAGGTGTGAGCGAAAAGTGTGATGCTTGTGATATATCAATGAATGACTATGGTGATGCTTGAATGACAGTGCATACAACTTCTTGTGTGAGTGCGACGGATGTTCACATAGAAATTACAACATGTACACATGAAGCGAGGACCTTGTGCATGACCAGAACATGCTTGTGAGCATGGCATTGAGACCAACATGCAAAAAGTTTTCTGTTGAATGGTCAAGCAAGGGTGGGTGCAAAGACTCACACGATCCCATGGGCTGAGCTTGAGTGCTTGCAAGAATCAAGTAAAAATCCAAGGCATGCTCCGAAATTGGATGCAGGCCAAAATTTTAGAGGGTGTTGCAGCCGCTACAACACTTGGCAACACGTTGGTAGAATTCCAGCTTCTCTGTTTTGGTTCGTTGACAGAATAGGGCCTTGGTCTTTCAGGGAGTATTGAATCATTGTGTGGGTTACTTTGACTTTCCCACTTACCCCATGGGCAAACATGGTTCACCTTTTTCCAACTCAGTTAAACACAAGAAAACTTTCAGCTTGATCACAGTGTTTCGAAATCAGGAAGGGTTGTTTGGCTTGTGAGTTAAAAAAATTTAGAGTATAAGTTTTCATCTCTGGTGTTGCTTTGCTGCGAGCAGGCCTGGACAATACCCGAACGGAGTCACATAGGAACACACGCATTGCTCCACTTCTGGCAAGCCTGGGTGGTACCCCGGAAAGTTTGAATGCTTCACCTCTCTGCACAGGAAGCCTTTCTCTTCTTTCACCTTTGTATCTTTTAGAGAGGACCACGCATAAGCACTTATTTATTTTTTGGGACAGAAGAGGGATCCCAACTTATTGAGAGCAGAAGAGGTTGTTCCTTTAGAGAAGCATGTAATACCTCTAACATATATTTGCTTGTTTAGATTTCCCCTTCTCCATTTCTACAAGTTGGATGAGCTTGATCACATAGAGCAAAAGACTGAGTACAGGCATGGGGTTTCCCAGTGTGGACACAGATTCATCATTGGACCCAAGCTTCCCTTGCAGACGGCTCATATTTTTCATCAAGACTTCATCGGCCAAAGGTTATAACCAAGCACAAAGAAGATGGATGCAGGACAGGCCAAGTGCTACAGTGTCACAAGTCTCTTTCGTTCTCAGCCACATACTCATTCAAAAGCCATAATCCAATGAAGGGCAACACTTATTTACAAAATACAAAAAATATCAAGATACTAAGAAAACCAAACAAACGAAACAGAAATAGTAAGAAAAGAAAATAATACAAAAACAACAAGCAGTAAGCAGACTATGTACATACTCATTCAAAAGCCATAATCCAATGAAGCGCAACACTTATCCGTTCTCAGCCACATACTCATTCAAAATCCATAATCGAATGAAGGGAAACACTTATTTACAAAAGACCAAAAATATCAAGATGCTAAGAAAACCAAACAAACAAAACAGAAATAGTAAGCAGAGAAAACCATACAAAAACAACAAGCAGTAAGCAGATTATGTACATGGCGCGGGGCGCGGCCCAACCTACTAAAAATAGTGCTTGAGATCTTGGTCATTGACGGGAAGGTTGTAAAACCTCCTGTCAAGTGATTACAGATAGTGTGTGTGTGGGCCAAGCTTCTCATGGACTGTGTACGGACCAATCCATAGGGACTAGAGCTTCGTATGCTTGCCTTTGTCTTCATGGGGTTTATCCCATTTCAATACTAAGTCACCAACATTGAAGTTATATTTCCCTGCAAACTCCTTGTCAAACCATCTCTTGATACGGTTCTAGTGGAGTGTAAAATTTTCTTTTTCTTTCATGCTTTCTTCTTACATTTTGTGAAGTGTATCCATCCTACATTGAACTAGCATGCAAGGCTTGCCTTGGGATTATTGAGACAACTGAAGCATAGGCAAGTAGATGTTGGATGGTAGGATGGCTTCTTTACCATAGACCAGGAAGTATGGTGAGGTATTCAGAGAGGCTTTGGGTGTTACGCGGTCAGCCCATAAAGAATTCGTCAACCCAGAGTGCTAGTTACACTGCTCAGAGTAAACGGTCTTTTTTATTATATGGATAAGGTTTCTTTTCGTGGATTCTGTGAGACTGTTTCCCGGTGGGTAGTAGTTAGATTAATTTTTTAGAAAAATACCATTTTACAATGCAAAATCACAAAGCTTCAAAGATGAAAAGTAAGTTTCATTGTCAAATACAAGTGATACCAGAATGTCAAAGCGTGAGATGATGTTCTGTTGGAGGAAGCTAATGACTTCCTAGTCATTCATTTGCTTGATAGGAACTGCTTCTATCCACTGTGTGAAGCAATCATTTCATGTCAAAATGTAGTGGTGTTTTTTTGGCGAATGTCGAAAAATATCCCTGATGATGTTTGGGCCTCATTGTTGGAATGGTTCAGTCACTACAACAGGGTGTAGTGGGGTTGTTGACCTTCATATTCTTCTGATGCATCGCTGACAAACTGAGCAATTGCGGGCGTAAGCGTGTGCATCTTTGAATAATGTGGGCTAGTAGAAACTGGCTCACATAACTTTGTGTGTAATGGTATTTCCCACGAAGTGAGCCCCCACAGGTCCACCATGAAAATCTTGCAAAAAATTCGTTGATTCATGTGCCTCCAGGCACCCAAGCAAAATTCCATTACTGTGCTTTTTGTAAAGCACTCCATGCACCAAATAATAAGCTAAACCTTTGAGGCACAATGCCCTCTTCTATCTGATGGAAACGTGAGAGAGTATCGTGTCGTGCTCAAGTTATTGATGCACATCTTCATACCAAGTGTTTCTTCTTATAGTGGGTGGTGCTCACACTGCATCATACATTTCAATTTCCTGCTTCCAACCGACGTGCTCTGCTTCTTCCTCCTGTGCATGTACTGCCTCAACTGTGAGTTTGCAGAGAGCATGACCCTTGACAGTGTGAACTAGATTGATGTCAAGATCATACTCTTGCAAGCCTATCATCTAGTCCGCACGTCATTCACCCACCTCTTACTGTACGAGTAGTGAGCGGACTATTGGGTAAGGCACATACACTATGCAATTGTTCTTCAGAAAGTAGGGTCTGAAGTGTTTCACTTCCTTGTATAATGCATATGCTTCTTTGTCAACAATAGGGTAGTTCAGTTTGGGTCCTTGCATGGTTGCGATCATGAAGGATATGGGATGTTCGTCATTCATTTCATCCTTCTGAGTGAGTATTGCCGTGAGCGAGTCGTCGAAGGCGAAGTTGTATATAAGGAAATATTTGTTGAAATATGGGGTTGTAGAGTGTAGGTTCTTCTACAATAGCCTACTTAATATGGGTGAATGCATACTTTTCCCTCTTGCCCCAGTTGTAAACCGCATCCTTATTGATCATGGCTTGCATTGGTTTGACTATCTGCACATAATCTGAGATGAACTTTCGAAGGATGTTTATCTTTCCCAAGAAGGACTGCATCACTTTCTTGTTGGCTGGGTAAGGGATTTATGTGATAGTTTGGACTTGGTCCAGATCAACCTTGATCTTGCTCTTGGCAATGACGTGACAAAGGAGGTTCCCCTCATACACTACAAATATTCTCTTTTCAGGATTCAAGGAAATCTTGTATTTCCAGCATCTCTCAAAAAATTTCTTCAGATGGCATATGTGGTCTTCCTATTTTATTGAAGATGCAGTGACATCATCGAGGTACACCACTATGCTCTGTCCGGTGAGTCTGTGGAAGGTGATGTCCATGTCTAGCTAAAAAGTTGCACCTACATGCGCAAGCTTAAATTAAATTCGTCTGTATGCGAACATACCCCACTTGGTATGGAAGGTAGTTTTGAGTCTATCAGGTTCAGCTACTAGAACCTGATTATATCCTGAAAACCTGTCAAGTAGAGAAAACATCTGTGCCCTAGATACTATTTTTAGAATGTGCTCCATAGACGACACAGGGTATTTTTCTTTGTCTGAGGCATGGTTCAAGTTCCCAAAATCAACACACAAGTGGATTTGCCCAGACTTCTTACGTACAGGAACAAGATTTGAAACCCAAGTAGAATGACGAACTTTGTATATGATCCATGCATCTAACATCTTAGTGAGCTCCTTCTGTATGAGGGGTTCAAGTGATGGATGTAATTTCCTCGGCTTTTGTTGATATGGATTGACCCCTTCTTTGATCAGAAAGATGTATTAGATTATTCGCATGTCATAAGTTTTCATATCATCATATGTCCATGCGAACACATCCCGATACTGTTTGAACAAGTGGACAAAGGCCTATCGCTCTTACTACATGCAACACATACCAAGATTGATGAACTTTAGATCTTGTTCTGTTTCCAAGTCAATCAGTTCGCACATCATTGCAAAGTTGTGGGTTTTTCTATTCCTTGGCCCCTGAAAGTGTTCTTGAAAGTTATAGAGTTTTTCCAACAGTACCCCACCTTCAGGGATGAAGTGGCCTTTCTTGATATCCGCCCCAGCTTACAAAGATCGCTCGTGCTCGTCTTCATCTATCATTGCATCCTTTAATGTATCAGCATTGGCCATGAAATGCAGTATTTGTTGATCATCCATCAAACACATGTAAATTAGTTATGTTATCTGGGATAGATAGTCTATACAAAATTTCAACAGTAAATCTATCCCTAAGCGATGACATTCTATAATTTGTGTTTGTGAAAGCATTGGCAGCTGTATTATGCATTATTGGTACAAAAGTGATATTAAATGCTTGGAAGTTAAAGATCAGTCACAATACCTCTTGCTGGTAACTTTTAAGATGAGGTGATAAACGGTTAATGGTGTTACGTACCTGCCATACCACTATTTCCAAATCACCTACCACTTTGAGTGCGACCACATTGAGGCTAATGGATTTTTGCTAGCCCAACACAAGTGCTTCATATTTAGCAATGTTGTTCGTGCACTCGAGCTCCAAGTGGCTCGAAATCAAATGTTTCCTGTTGTTTGGGTTGATCAAGACACACTTGGCTCCTAAGCCATCCTGTGTCTTTGATCCATCAAAGTACATGGTCCACAACTCGTTTGTACACAGACCGTTCGACACACTTGCACTATTGCTACTATTGTCACTACTACTACTACTACTATTGTTACAATGTACTGCACATGTTTCATTTCCATCAGTTGGGCAAGGAAGGAGACCCAACTACGTGTCTGGTGGGGCTGGAGTTGGTCGTGCGAGATAACACCCTAGCATTGTTTCTAGGAGGCAGTTGTTGAACATGAGTTCTGCAAAGGCCAATGGTTAATTTTTGCCATTGATAGGAGTCATATTTCACATCATCTATCTCTCAGGTACCACCTAGATTTGATTGTTATTTCCCTTATACGGAAGCCATATGTGCGGCCAATATGTAGCAAAGTATCCATTTAGTTTGTTGGACCACTCTCTACTGAGTAGTAAGTCATACGCTTTCGGTATGTCCACAACAACAATGGTTATGTACTAGTGAACTCGACTGTCATGAGATAGTCGAATTACCACATCCCAAAGTTCACCAATGGATGGTATGGATGTTCGATTAAGTTGGATGAACAGAGTGGATGTCTTGCTCCACTGCGCATTGATCTTTTTAGCAATGGAGAGTGGAATGACATTCGCTGTCGCGCTAGAATCAAGCAAATAGTTGTGAACAATACAGTTGAAGATTTCGAATGAAAGTAGGAATGTAGGGAAAACAAAGTTTGCTTCTTCCATCTTAAGTGTGTTTAGCATAGTTGAAAGTGATCCGGGAGGTGTGCTTGCTCCCTTGCTTGTAGAAGTTGCATTGTTCACTACAGTCTGCCCCAGTGCATGTAATAGGATATCCCACTAACTCTAGATCATAACCAACTCGAACAAACTGATGTTTGCATGATTTTTCTTCGTGTCGTCCACAATGTTGTAATCTAGAGGGGTTAGACTCACCGGGGTGTCTAGGGTAAGACTAGTATTTGTGTTATTCGGCGGAGTGTTCTGTAGTTTTCTTCTCATGGGTCTTTTCCGTCGCTATTTCCCGAGCTTGCTTTGCATTTTTTGCTTTTGGACGGCTGATGGATCAACCTTCCTCAGTAGTTCAAGCTTTTTTTCACTTCCCCAAGTGTAGGGGGAGCCCCCTTACTCTTGAGATTGTAACGATCATTTTTCTTTTGGGGTTGCTTTTCGATGCTTGTCTTTTGCGCTACTCTCAAGCACTAGTACATGTTTACCACATTCCTAGAGCTTGATGCCTCATCAGACGCAACATCTTTGTCATTGTTTATATCTCCTGGTTGTCCCTACGCGCTGCTCACTACGTGAAGTGTGTGGTTGCATACTGAGCTTGCAACTTGCTTCCAGTCTGAAGAAGACCCTTCCGAGTGATCATCTACATGAAATGAACAAAATTCATTGTTCGTGCACTGTTCGAGCTAGAACACTTAGCTCTGTGCAGTTTTAGTCGGGACACGATTGCTGCCTAATCACATGCTCCCATCATTAGGATTTGGTCAACGTTCCAAACCAACAAATGTGGCTCATCTTTAGGACAAGGTGAGAGAAATCATAAAATCTCCATGAATAAATAGTAAGGATGCATCGTTGCCCAAGGTTAGCTGATGAAAACTAGTCGTTGGAGACTAGTCAAACAAGTAAATAAACTTTTTGAAAAGGTAGATTTAATATTTTAAAGTTTTAAATTATTTAATATTTTTAAA